>KN175744.1:1943-20101 GCA_000164785.2 Choloepus hoffmanni
AGAGGAAACAGGTGGGACACGTTTCTTTGAGGGTGAAGAAGCAAAGAGAGTTTATTAGGGGAGAGTACAAGCTTATATAGGGCGGTTTAGAGGGCAGGGTAGCTGTAGGGGTTAAAGGCTTGGATTGGTTCTGAGAGGGCGCAGAGGTCGTTTGAAAAGGGGCGGGAGTTGCTCCGGCAACGGGGAGGGCAGGAGTTGCTATGGTAAAGAAGAGGGTGGAGGGTGCGGGTAAGGCACGGGGGGGGACGGGTTTCTCCGGCAAGCCCTCCCCAACGGTTGTACTTTGGGGTGAGGAAATGGGGCCTGCATTCGGCTCCACTTTCTCAGGCCCGGGGGGCCGTGGAGGGCGCTACCACCCGTGCCCCACTACCTTTCCTAGGGGCTGATCAGTTCCCCTGGCCCAGGCCCGCCAAGTCGGAACTCGATAACAGTGTCCCGCATATTTGAGCACAGGAAAAAGAGAAGTGCATGAAAGCACAGTTCAATTTAGTTTTGAAAACAGAGCTACATACTGTTTTGCAGAGTTCCAAGTGATGGCTTTCAGAAAAGTGATTTTTAAGCCAAGGAAAATCACATAGAAGTGAATGAAGGCTCAGTGCAACTTTGAGTTAAAAATGGACCAACATACTGCTTTCGCATAGTTCCAAGTGACTGTTTTCAAAAAGTGACCTTTCAGCCCAGGAAGATCACATAGAAATGAATGAAAACTCAGTTCCACTTAGTTTTAAAAATGGAGCACCATACCACTTTCACAGAGTATGTTGTGACTGTTTACATAATGTTATTTTTCAGCCCAGGAAAAACACATAGAAGTGAATGAAACCTCAGGTAAATGTAGTTTCCAAAATGGAGCAACATAATGCTTTCACAGAGTTCCAAGTGACTCTTTCCAGAAAAAGTAATTTTTCAGCCCAGGAAAACACATAGAAGGGAATGTAATCTCAGTTCCACTTAGGTTTCAACATGGAGCAACATACAGATTTTGCAGAGTTCCAAGTATCAAAAACTGATTTTTAAACCCAGGAAAATCACAAAGAAATGAATGAAAACTCATTTCAACTAATATTCAAAATGGAGCAGCATACTGCTTTCACAGAGATCCAAGTGACTATTTCCAAAAAAAGTGATTTTTCAGCCCAGGAAGACCACATACAATTGAATGACATCTCAGGTCAACTTATTTTTCAAAATGGAGCAGCACACTGTTTTCACATACTTCCAAGTGAATGTTTTCAGAAAAGTCATACTTCACCCCAGGAAAAAGACATGTAAGTGAATGAAAGCTCAGTTCAACTTAGTTTTGAAAATGGAGCAACATACTGCTTTCACAGATTTCCAAGGGACTGTTATCAAAAAAGTGATTTTTCAACTCAGGAAGAACACATAGAAGTCAATGAAAGCTCAGTTCCACTTAGTTTTAAAAACGGAACAGCATAATGTTTTCACAGAGTACGAAGTGACTGTTTTCAATAAAGTAATTTTTCAGCCCAGAAAAGACACGTACAAATAAATGAAATCTCAGTTCAACTTAGATTTCAAAATGGAGCAACATTACACTTTTGCAAAGTTCCAAGTGACTGTTTTCAAAAAAGTGATTTTTCAGCCAATTAAAAACATGTAGTATTCAATGAAAGCTCAGTTCAACCTAGTTTTCAAATGGAGCAACATACTGGTTACACAGAGCTCTTAGTGACTGTTCTGAAAAATGATTTTTCAGCCAAGGAAGAACACATAGAAATGAATGAATGCTCAGTACAACTTAGTTTTCAAAACAGAGCAACATACTGATTTTGCAGAGTTCAAACTGACTATTTCAAAAAAGTGACTTTTCATCCCAGGAAAAACACATAGTAGTGAATGAAAGCTCAGTTCCACTTAGTTTTAGAAGAGTAGCAACATACCTCTTTCACAGAGTACCAAGTGAGTGTTTTCAAAAAAGTGATTTTTCAGCCCAGGAGAAACACATAGAAGTGAGTGAAATCTCATTTCCACTTAGGTATCAAAATGGAGCAACATAATGCTTTCACAGAGTTCCAAATGACTGCTTCCAAAAAAATGATATTTCAGCTCAGAAAAAACACATAGAAGTGAATGAAAGCTCAGTTCCACTTAGTTTTCAAAACAGAGCAAAATACTGCTTTCACAGAGTTCCAAGTGACTGTTTTCAAAAAAGTGATTTCTCAGACAAGGAAAAACATGTAGAAGTGAAAGAAAGCTCAGTTCCACTTAGTTTTCAAAGTGGAACAACATACTGCTTTTGCAGGGTACCAACTGACTGTTGGCAAAAAACTGATTTTGAAGCCCAGGAATATCTCAAAGAAATGAATGAAAGCTCATTTCAACTACTATTCAAATGGAGCAACATACTGCTTTTGCAGATTTCCAAGTGACTATTTTCAAAAAAGTGATTTTTCAGCCCAGGAAAAACACACAGAATTAAATGAAAACTCAATTTAACTTATTTTTCAAAATGGAGCAACATACTACTTTTGCATATTTCCCAGTGACTGTTTTCACAAAAGTCATATTTCACTCCAGGAAAAAGTCATAGAAGTGAATGAAAGCTAAGTTCAACTTAGTTTTGAAAATGGATCAACATACCTCTTTCACAGAGTTCCTCATGACTGTTTTCAGAAAAGTGATTTTTAAGCCCAGACAAATCCCACAGAAGTGAATGAAGTCTCAGTACAACTTAGATTTCAAAATGGAGCAACACACTGCTTTTGCAGACTTCCAAGTGACTGATTACAAACAAGTGATTTTTCAGATCAAGTAAAACAAATATAAGTGAATGAAAGCTCAGTTCCACATAGGTTTCAAAATGGAGCAATACACTGGTTTTGCAGAGTCCAAGTGACTGTTTTCAGAAAAGCATTTTTTCAGACAAGGAAAAACAAATAGAAGGGAATGAAAGATTACTTCCACTTAGTTTTCAAAACTGAGCAACATACTGCTTTCTCAGAGTTCCAAGAGATTGTTTTCAAAAAAGTGACTTTTCAGCCCAGGAAAAACATGAAGAACTCAATGAAATCTCAGTTCCACTTATGTATCAAAATGGAGGAACTAAATGCTTTCACAGACTTCCAAGTGATGGTTTCAAAAAAAGTGATATTTCAGCCCAGGAAAAACACATAGAAGTGAATGAAAGCTCAGTTCAACTTAGTTTTCAAAATGGAGCAAAATACTGCTTTTGCAGATTTCCAAGGGACTGTTTTCAAAAAAGGGCTTTAATGAAAGGGAAAAACAAATAGAAGTGAAAAAAAGCTCAGTTCAACTTAGTTTTCAAAACAGAGCAACATATTGTTTTCCCAGAGTTCCAAGGACTGTTGTCAAAAAACTGATTTTTAAGCCCAGGAAAATCACAAAGAAGTGAATGAAAGCTCATTTCAACTAATATTCCAAATGGAGCAACATAGTGCTTTCTCAGAGTTCCTAGTGACTATTTTCAAAAAAAGTGATTTTTCAGCCCAGGAAAACCACCCAGAATTGAATGAAATCACAGTTCAACATATTTTCCAAAATGGAGCAACATAATGCTTTCACATAATTCCAAGTTACTATTTTAAGAAAAGTGATTTGTCAGCACAGGAAAAACCCATAGAAGTGAATGGAAGCTCTGTTCATCTTAGTTTCCAAAATGGAGCAACATATGGCTTTTGCAGTGTTCCAAGTGACTGTTTACAAAAGTTATTTTTCAGCCCAAGAAAAACAAAAAGAAGTGAAAGAAAACTCAGTTCTACTTTGTTTTCAAAGCAAAGCAACACACTGATTTCACAGAGTTCAAAGGGACTGTTTTCAAAAAGTGTTTTTTCAGCTGAGGAAAACACATAGAAGTGAAAGACAGCTAACTTCCACTTAGTTTTCAAAATGGAGCAACATACTGCTTTCCCAGAATTCTGAGTAACTGTTTACAAAATGTGATTTTTCAGACCAGGAAAAACACATAGAAGTAAATGAAAGCTCAGATAAATGTAGTTTCCAAAACGGAGCAACATAATGCTTTCACAGAGTTCCAAGTAACTATATTCAAAAAAGTGATTTTTCAGCCCAGGAAAACACATAAAAGTGAATGAAAGCTCAGTTCAACTTAGATTTCAAAACAGAGCAACATACTGCTTTTGCAGAGTTCCAAGGACTGTTGACAAAAACTTTTTTTTAAGGCAAGGAAAATCACATAGAAGTGAATGAAAGCTCATTTCAACTTGGTATTCAAAATGGAGCAACACACTGATTTCATCAAGTTCCATGTGACTGTTTTCAAAAATGTTTTTTAAGTGAAGGAAAAACACATAGAAGTGAATGAAAGCACATATCCACTTAGTTTTCAAAATGTAGCAACATACTGCTTTCGCAGGGTTACAAGTGGCTGCTTTTAAAAAAGTGATTTTTCAGCACAGGAAAAACACATAGAAGTGAATGAAAGCTCAGTTCCACTTAGTTTTAAAAACAGAGCAAAATACCACTCTCACAGAGTACGAGGGGACTGTTTTCAAAAATGTGATTTTTCATCCCAAGAACACAGAGAAGTGAATGTAATCTCAGTTCCACTTAGGTTTCAAAATGGAGTAACATACAGCTTTTGCAGGGTTCCAAGTGACTGTCATCAAAAGCTGATTTTTAAGCCCAGGAAAATCATAAAGAAATGAATGAAAGCTCATTTCAACTAATATTTAAAACGGAGCAGCATACTGCTTTCACAGAGATCTGAGTGACTATTTCCAAAAAAAGTGATTTTTCAGCCAAAGAAGAACACATAGAATTGAATGAAATCTCAGTTGAACTTATTTTTCAAAACGGAGCAGCATACTATTTTCATGTAGTTCCAAGTGACTGTTTCCAAAAAAGTGATTTTTCTGAACAAGGAAAACACTTTGAAGTGAAATACAGCTCAGTTCCACTTAGATTTCAAAATGGAGCAACATGTTGCTTTCACAGAATTCCACAGTGACTGTTTCCAAAAAAGTGACTTTTCTACCCAGGGAAAACATGTAGTTGTGAATGAAAACTCAGTTCAACTTAGCTTTCAAACAGATGCAACATGCTGCTTTTGAGGTGTTCCAAGTGACTGTTTACAAAAAAGTGATTTTTCAGCACAGGAAAAACCCATAGAAGTGAATGAAGGCTGTCTTCAACTTAGCTTCCAAAATGGAGCAACACATGGCTTTCACAGTGTTCCAAGTGACTGTTTACAAAAAAGTAATTTTTCAGCCCAAGAAAAACAAAAAGAAGAGAAAGAAAACTCAGTTCCACTCTGTTTTCAAAGTGGAACAACACACTGATTTTGCAGAGTTCCAAGGGACTCTTTTCAGAAAGTGTTTTTTCAGCCAAGGAAAAACACAGAAGTGAATGAAACCTCACTTCCACTTAGTTTTCAAAACAGAGCAACATACTGCTTTCCCAGAATCCTGAGTAACTGTTTTCAAAAAAGTGATTTTTTAGCACAGAAAAAAGACATATAAGTGAATGAAACCTCAGTTCAACTTAGTTTTGAAAATGGTGCAACATACTGCTTTTGCAGTCTTCCAAGTGATTGTTTTCAAAAAAGGGATAGATCAACCCATGAAAAAACATACAAGTGAAAGAATGCTCAGTACAACTTAGTTTCCAAAATGGAGCAAAATACTGCTTTTGCAGACTTTGAAGTCACTATTTCAGAAAAGTGATCCTTCATCCCAGAAAAAACACATAAAATTGAATAAAAGCTCAGTACCACTTAGTTTTAAAAAAGGAGCAACAAACCACATTCACAGAGTACCAAGTGAGTGCTTTCTATGCAGTGACTTTTGAGCCCAGAAAAAACACGTAGAAGTGAATGAAATCTCAGTTCCACTTAGGTTTCAAAATGGAGCAACATATTGCTTTCACAGAGTTTCAAGTGGCTGTTACCAAAAAAAGAGATATTTCAGCCCAGGAAAAACACATAGAGTGAATGAAAACTTGGTATCACTTAGTTTTCAAACCTTCCAAAATACTGCTGTCACAGAGTTCCAAGTGAATGTTTTCAAAACAGTGATTTTAAAGACAGGGAAAAACACATAGAAGTGAAGGAAAGCTCACTTCCACTTAGTTTTGAAAAAGGAGCAATGTACTCCTTTTGTAGACTTTCAAGTGACTGTTTTCACTGAAGTGATATTTAAGCCAAGGAAAATCACATAGAAGTGAATGAACGCTCAGTTCAACTTAGATTTCAAAACGGAACATACTGCTTTCAGAGTTCCAAGTGAAATGTTTTCAGAAAAGTGATTCTTAAGCTCAGAAAAAATCAAAGAGAAGTGAATGAACTCTCTGATCAACTTAGATTTCAAAATGGAGCAACATGCTGCTTTTGTAGTGTTCCAAGTGACTGTTTTCATAAAAGTCATTTTTCAGCACAGGAAAAACACATGGAAGTGAATGAAAGTGCAGTTCATCTTAGATTTCAAATGGAGTAACATACTGGTTTCACATAGATCCAAGTGACTGTTTATAACAAAGTGATTTTTCAGCCCAAGAATAACAAAAAGAAGTGAAAGGAAGCTCAGTTCCACTTTGTTTTCAAAGTGGAGCAATACATTGATTTCACAGAGTTCCAAGGGACTGTTTTCAAAAAGTGTTTTTTTGGCTGAGAAAAAACACATAGAAGGGAATGTGTTTGTTTTCAAAATGGAGCAACATACTCCTTTCCCAGAATTCTGAGTAACTGCTTTCAAAAAATGGATTATACAGCCCAGGAAAAACACATAGAAGTGAATGAAAGCTCAGTTGAATTTAGTTTTGAAAACAGAGAAACATACTGCTTTTGCAAACTTCCAAGTGACTGCTTTCAGAAAAGAGATTTTTCAGCACAGGAAAAACACATAGATGTGAATGAAAGCGCACTTCAACTTAGTTTTCAACGGAGCAACATACTGGTTTCAAAGGGTTCCAAGTGACTGTTGTCAACAATTGATTTTTCAGCACAAGAAATACACATTAAAGTGAATTACACCTCAGTTTCACTTAGAATTCAAAATGGAGCAACATGGTGTTTTGGCAGAATTCCATGTGACTGTTTCCAAAATAGTGACTTTCCTGACCAGGGAAAACACATGGTTGTGAATGAAAGCTCAGTTCAACTTAGTTTTCAAACCAGAGCAACATACCACTTTTACAGTGGTCCAGGTGACTGTTTCCAAGAAAGTGTTTTTTCAACCCAGGAAAAGCCCATAGAAGTGAACAGAAGCTCCGTTCCACTTAGTTTCCAAAGTGGAGCAACATACTACTTTCGGAGAGTACCAAGTGACTGTTTCCAAAAAGGGGATTTTTCTGCCAAAGAAAAAAATGCAGAAGTTAATGGGAGCTCCATTCCACTTAGTTTTCAAAATGGAACAACACACTGATTTCGCAGGGTTCCAAGAGACTATTTTCAAAACAAGTGATTTTTCACCCCAGGAAAAACACACAGAAGTGAAAGAATGCTCAGTACAACTTAGTTTCCAAAATGGAGCAACATACTGCTTTTGCAGAGCTGGAAGTGACTATTTCAAAAGTGATTTTTCATCCCAGGTAAAACACATAGAAGTGAATGAAAGCTCAGTTCCACTAGCTTTAAAAAAGGAGCAACATCTCACTTTCAAAGAGAACCAAGTTAGTGTTTTCAAAAAAGTGATTTTAAGGCCAGGGAAAACATGGAGAAGTGAATGAAATCTCATTTACACTTAGGTTTCAAAATGGAGCAATATACTGCTTTCACAGAGTTCCAAGTGAATGTTGTCAAAAAACTGATTTTTAATCCCAGGAAAATCACAAAGAAGTGAATGAAAGCTCATTTCAAATAATATTCAAAGTGGAGTGACATACTGCTTTCACAGAGTTCCAAGTGACTATTTTCAAAAAAGTGATTTTTCAGCTCAGGAAAACCATACAGAATTCAATGAAATCTCAGTTCAATGTATTTTTCAAAATGGAGCAACATAATGCTTTCGCATACTTCCAAGTGACTGTTTTCAGAGAAGTCATATTTCACCCCAGGAAAAAGTCATAGAAGTGAATGAAAGCTCAGTTCAACTTAGTTTTGAAAACAGCACAGCATATTTCTTTCACAGAGTTCCTCATGACTATTTTCAGAAAAGTGATTTTTAAGCCCAGGAAAATCACATGGAAGTGAATGAAGGTTCAGTTCAACTTAGATTTCAAAACAGAGCAACCTACTGCTTTCACATAGTTCCAAGTGACTGTTTTCAGAAAAATGATTTTTAAGCCCAGGAAATTCTCATAGAAGAGAATGAAGGCTCAGTTCAAAAACTTAGATTTCAAAACTGAACAACATATTGCTTTTACAGGGTTCCAAGTAACTGTTTCCAATATTGATTTTTGCAAACAGGAAAATCACATTGAAGTGAAATACAGATCAGTTCCACTTAGATTTCACAATGGAGCAACATTTTGCTTTCACAGAATTCCAGGGTGACTGTTTCCAAAAAAGTGTTTTTTCTACCCAGGAAAAACACATACTTGTGAATGAAAACTCAGTTCAACTTAGCTTTCAAACTGGAAGAACATACTGCTTTTGTGGTGTTCCAAGTGACTGTTTTTAAAAAAGTGATTTTTCAGCCCAGGAAAAATCCATAGAATTGAAGAGAAGCTCTGTTCAACTTAGTTTCCAAAATGGAGCAACTTGTGGCTTTTGCAGTGTTCCAAGTGACTTTTTACAAAAAAGTGATTTTTTAGCCCAGGTAACACCCATAACAGTGAATGAAATCTCACCTCCACTTAGTTTTCAAAATGGAGCAACATACTGCTTTCATGGATTTCCAAGTGACTGTTTAAAAAAAGGAATTTTTCAGCCCAGGAATAACATGTAGAAGTGAATGAAAGCTCAGTTCAAGTTAGTTTTCAAATGGGGCAATATTCTGGTTTTGTAGGGTTCCAACTGAGTATTTTCAGAAAAGTGATTTTTAAGCACAGGAAAATCACATAGATGAGAATGAAGGCTCAGTTCAACTAAGATTTCAAAAAGGAGCAACACACTGCTTTCACATATTGCCAAGTGATTCTTTTCAGAAAAGTGATTTTTCAGCCCAATAAGAACACATAGAAATGAATGAACTCTCAGTTCCATTTACTTTTGAAAACAGAGCAACATACTGCTTCCAAAATGTAGCATGTGACTCTTTTCAAAACGTGATTTTTCAGTACAGGAAAAATACACAGAAATGAATGAAAGCTCAGTTCAACTTAGTTTTGAAAACAGAGCAACACACTGCCTTCGCAGAGTTTCAAGTGAGTGTTTTCAAAAAAGTGATTTCTCAGTCCAGGAAAAACACATAGAAATGAAGGAAAGCTCAGTTCCACTTAGTTTTCAAAACAGAGCAACATACTGCTTTCGCAGAGTTCCAAGTGACCAGTTTCTTAAAAGTCATATTTCAGCCCAAGAAAAAGACAGAGAACTGCATGAAAGCTCCGTTCAACTTTGATTTTAAAACAGAGCAACATACTGCTTTCACATACTTCCAAGTGACTGTTTTGAAAAAAGAGATTTTCCCACACAGGAAGAACACAGAGAAATGAATGAAATCTCTGTTCCACTTGGTTTTAAAAATGGAGCAATGTATCGCTTTCACAGAGTACCATGTGACTGTTTTCAAAAAGTGATTTTTTAGCCAAGGAAAAACACATAGAAGTGAATGAAAGTTCAGTTCCACTTAGTTTTCAAAACAGCGCAACAAACTGCTTTCACTGGGTTCAAAGTAACTGATTTCTAAAATTGATTTTTCAGAACAAGAAAAACACATTGATTTGAATTGCAACACAGTGCTGCATACATTTCGAAATGGAGCAACATGCTCTTTCCCATAATCCCAGGTGACTGTTCCCAAAAAAGTGATTTTTCAGCCCAGGAAAATTTGTGAATATGTTTGTGAATGAAAGCTCAGTTCAACTTAGTTTTGAAACCAGAGTAACATACTGCTTTTGCAGGGTTCCAAGTGACTGTTTTCAAAAAACTGACTTTTCCACCCATGAAAAACACATAGAAGTGACTGAAATCACAGTTCAACTTAGGTTTCAAAATGGAGGAACAATCTGCTTTCACAGAGTTCCAAGTCACTGCTTTCAAAAAAGTGATTTTTCAGCCCAGGAAAAACACATAGAAGTGAAAGAAAACTCACTTCCACTAAGTTCTAAAAAAGGATTAACATACAGCTCTCACAGACTACCCAGTGAGTGTTTTCAAGGAAGTGATTTTTCAGACCAGGAAGAACCCATAGAAGTGAAGGACAGCTCCATTCTACTTAGTTTTCAAAACGAAGCAACATAATGCTTTCACAGAGTTCCAAGTGACTGTTTACAAAAAGTGATTTTTCAGCAGAATAAAAAAAAATAGAAGTGAATGGAAGCTCAGTTCAACTTAGTTTTCAACATGGAGCAACACATTGATTTTGCAGAGTTCCAAGTGACTGTTTTCAAAAAGGGATAGATCAGCCCATAAAAAACATACAAGTGAATGAATGCTCAGTACAACTTAGTTTCCAAAATGGAGCAAAATACTGCTTTTGCAGACTTTGAAGTCACTATTTCAGAAAAGTGATTTTTCATCCCAGGAAAAACACATAAAATTGAATGAAGTCTCAGTTCCCCTTAGTTTTAAGAAAGGAGCAACAAACTGCATTCACAGACTACCAAGTGAGTGCTTTCAAAACAGTGATTTTTGAGCACAGGAACAACACATAGAGTGAATGAAAACTGAGTTCCACTTAGTTTTCAAACCATCCAAAATACTGCTGTCATAGAGTTCCAAGTGAATGTTTTCAAAACAGTGATTTTAAAGACAGTGAAAAACACAAAGAAGTGAAGGAAAGCTCAGTTCCACTTAGTTTTGAAAATGGAGCAACATACTCCTTTCGCAGACTTCCAAGTGACTGTTCTCATTGAAGTGATATTTAAGCTGAGGAAAATCACATAGAAGTGAATGAAGGCTCAGTTCAATTTAGATTTCAAAACAGACAACATACTGCTTTCACAGAGTTCGTAGTGAAATGTTTTCAGAAAAGTGATTCTTAAGCCCAGTAAAATCACATAGAAGTGAATGAAGTCTCAGATCAACTTAGATTTCAAAATGGAGCAACAGACTGCTTTCTCATTTTGCAAGTGACTGTTTTCAAAAAAGTGATTTTTCAGCACAGAAAAAACACATAGATGTGAATGAAAGCTCAGTTCAACTTAGTATTCAAAATGGAGCAACAGCCTGGTGTTGCAGATTTCCAAGTGACTTTTTTCAAAAAAGTGATTTTTCAGCACAGGAAAAACATAAAGAAGTGCATGAAAGCTCAGTTCCACTAAGTTTTCAAAATGGAGCATAATACTGTTTTCAAAGGGGTTCAAGTGACTATTTTCAAAAAAGTGATTTAAAAGACGGAGAAACACATAGAAGTGAAAGAAAACTTAATTGAACTTAATTTTCAAAATGGAGCAATCTACTGCTTTTGCAGAGTTCCAAGTGACTGTTTGCAAAAAAGTGATTTTTCAGACTGGGAAAAAACCATAGAAGGGAATAAAATCTCCGTCCAACTTAGTTTCTAAAATAGAGTAACATACTGCTTTCACAGAGTTCCAAGTAACTATTTATAAAAAAGTGATTTTTCCGCCCAAGTAAAACAAAGAGAAGTGAATGAAAACTCACTTCCACTTAGTTTTCAAAACAGAGCAACATACTGCTTTCCCAGAATTCCAAGTAACTGTTGTGAAAAACGGTATAGATCAGCACAGGAAAAACACATAGAAGTGAATCAATGCTCAGTACAACTTAGTTTCCAAAATGGAGCAACATAGTGCTTTCACAGATTTCGAACTGACCATTTTAAAAAGTGATTTTTCATCCCAGGAAAAACACATAGAACTTAATGAAAGCTCAGTTCCACTTAGTTTTAACAGGGAGCATCATACAGCTTTCACAGAGTACCAAGTGACTGTTTTCAAAAAAGTGATTTTTGATCCCAGGAGAAGCATGTAGAAGTGAATGAAACCTCAGTTCCACCTAGGTTTCAAAAATGGGGAAAATACTGCTTTCACAGAGTTCCAAGTGACTGTTTCAAAAAAGTGATATTTCAGCCCAGGAAAAAAACATAGAAGTGAAAGAAAGCTCAGTTCTACTCAGTTTTAAAAACAGAGCAACCTAAAGTTTTCACAGAGCACGAAGTGTCTGTTTTCAAAAAAGGAATTTTTCAGCACAGGAAAAATGAATAGAAGTGAATGAAATCTCAGTTAAACTTAGTTTTAGAAATGGAGCAACATACCGCTTTCAAAGATTTCCAAGTTACTGTTTTGAAAAATGCAATTTTTTTGGCCTATGGAAAACATAGAAGTGAATGAAAGCTCAGTACAACTTAGTAATAAAAACGGAGCAACATACTGGTTTCTCAGAGTTCCAACTGACAGTTTCCAAAAAAGTGCTTTTTCAGCTAAGGAAAAACACATAGAAGTGAATGAAAACTCAGTTCCACTTAGTTTTCAAAATGGAACAACATATTGCTTTCCCAGGGATCCAAGTAACTGCTTTCAAAAATTGATTTTTCAGAACATGGAAAAACACATTGCAGTGAATTACAGATCAATTCCACTTAGATTTCAAAACAGAGCAACATGCTGCTTTGGCAGAATTCCAGGTGACTGTTTGCAAAAGAGTGATTTTCATGCTGAGAAAAAACACATGGTTGTGAATGAAATCTCTGTTCACCTTAGTTTTCAAACCAGGGCAACAAACTGCTTTTGCAGACTTCCAAGTGACTGCTTTCAAAAAAATGATTTTTCAGCCCAGGAAAAACCCATAGAAGTGAATGAAATCTCAGTTCAACTTAGTTTCCAAAATGGAGCAACATACTGCTTTTGCAGAGTGCCAAGTGACTGTTTACAAAATAGTGATTTTTCAGCACAAGGAAAGCAAATAGAAGTGAATGGAAGCTCAGTTCCACTTAGTTTTCATAACAAGCAACATACAGCTTTCACAGTGTTCCAAGAGACTGTTTTCAGAAAAGTGATTTTTAACCCCAGGAAAATCACATAGTAGTGAATGAATGCTCAGTACAGTGTAGTTTCCAAAAGGGAACAACATACTACTTTCACAGAATTTGAAGTGACTATTTCAGAAAAGTCATTTTTCATCCCAGGAAAAACACATAGAAGTGAGTGAAATCTCAGTTCCACTTAGTTTTAAAAAATGAGCAACATACGGCATTCACAGAGTACCAATTGAGTGTTTTCATAAAAGTGATCTTTCTGCCCAGGAAAAACATGTAGAAGTGAATGAAATCTCAGTTCCACTTAGGTTTCAAAATAGAGGAACATACTGCTTTCACAGAGTTCCCAGTGAATGCTTTCAAAAAGGTGATATTTCAGCTCAGGAAGAACACATAGAAGTGAATGAAAGCTCTGTTCCATGTAGTTTTTAAACTGACCAAAATGCTGCTTAAACAGAGTTCCAAGTGAATGTTTTCAAAGCAGTGATTTTAAAGACAGGGGAAAACACATGGAAGTGAAAGAAAGCTCAGTTCCACTAAGTATTTAAAAAGGAGTAACATGCCACTCTCACAGATTGCCTAGTGAGTGTTTTCAAAAAAGTGTTTTTTCAGCCAAGGAAAAACACATAGAAGTGAAAGAAAGCTCAGTTCAACTTAGTTTTCAAAACAGAGCAACATACTGCTTTCACAGAGTTCCAAGTGACTGCTTTCATTAAAGTGATTTTTAAGCCCAGGAAAATCACATAGAAGTGAACTAAGGGTCAGTTAAAGATAGATTTCAAAACGGAGCAACAACCTGTTTTCAAAGAGTTCCAAGTGACTGTCTTCAGAAAAGTGATTTTTAAGCCCAGGAAAATAGCATAGAAATGAACGAAGGCTCAGATCAACTTAGATTTCAAAACAGAGCACCATACTTCTTTTGCAGACTTCCAAGTGATTGTCTTTAAAAATGATTTTTCAGCACAGGAAAAACACGTAGAAGTCAAAGAAAGCTCAGTTCAACTTAGTTTTCAAATGGAGCAACATATTGGTTTCACATAGTTCCAGGTGACTGTTTTCAAAAAAGTCATTTTTCAACCCATGAAGAACATGTAGAAATGAATGAAACCTCAGTTCCACGTAGTTTTATAAACAGAGCAACATATCGCTTTCACAGAGTACCATGTGACTGTTTTCAAAGTGTGATTTTTCAGCCCAGGAAAAACACATAGGAGTGAATGAAAGCTCACTTCCTATTAGTTTTCAAAACAAAGCAACATACTGCTTTCGCAGAGTTCCAAGTAACTGTTTTCAAAAACTGTTTTTTCAGAACGAGAAAAACACAATGAATGAATTGCAGATCAGTTTCTCTTATATTTCAAGATGGAGCAACATTGTTCTTTTCCAAAACTCAAGGTGACTGGTGTCAGAAAAGTGATTTTTCTGCCCAGGAAAAACATATTTGTGAATGAAAGCTCAGTTCATCTTAGTTTTCAGACCAGAGCAACATACTGCTTTTACAGATTACCAAGTGAGTGTTTCCAAAAAAATGATTTTTCACCCCAGGAAAACAAACACAAGTGAATGAAAACACAGTTAATCTTAGAATTCAAAATGGAGCACAATATTGCTTTTGCAGTGTTCCAAGTGACTGTTTTCAAAAAAGTGATTTTGCAGCCCAGAGAAACCACATAGAAGGGAGTGAAAGCTCAGTTCCACTTACTTTTAAAAACAGAGCAACATACCACTTTCACAGAGTATGAAGTGACTGTTTTCAAAAATGTGATTTTTCAGCCCCAGTAAAACACATAGAAATGAGTGATACCTCAGTTCCACTTAGTTTTCAAAACGGAGCAACATACTACTTTCAAAGAGTTCCGAGTGACTGTTTCCAAAAACTAGATTTTCAGCCCAGGAAAAATATGTAGAAGATAATGAAATCTCAGTTGAACTTAGTTTTCAAAACAGAGATAAATACAGCTTTCACAGAGTTCCAAGAGACTGTTTTCAGATAAGTGATATTTCAGCCCAGGTAAAACAAGTAGAAGTGAATGAAAGCTCAGTTCAACCTAGTATTCAAAAGGAGCAACATACAAGTTTCACAGAGTAACAAGTGACTGTTTTCAAAATGTGATTTTCCAGAAGAAGAAAAACACATAGAAGTGAATTACAGCTGAGTCCCACTTAGACTTCAAAATGGAGCAACATTCTGCTTTCTCAGAATTCCAGGTGACTATTTCAAAAAAGTGATTTATCAGCCCAGGAAAAACACATAGAAGTGAATGAAACCTGAGTTCAACTTAGTTTCCAAAATGAAGCAGCATACTGCTTTTGCTGAGTTCCAAGTCACAGTTTACAAAAAAGTGATTCTTCAGCCCAAGAAAAACACTTAGAGATGAATGAAAGCTTAGTTCCACTTAGCTTTCAAAATGGTGCAACACACTGCTTTCACAGAGTTCCAAGTGACTGTTTTCAAAAAGTGATGTTTCAGACAAGGAAAAACACATAGGAGCGAATGAAAGCTCACTTCCAATTAGTTTTCAAAACAGAGCGACATACTGCTTTCCCAGAGTTCTAAGTGACTGTTTTCAAAAAAGGGATTGATCAGCCCAAAAAACACATAGATGTGAATAAACACTCTGTACAACTTAGTTTCCAAGATGGAGCAACATACAGATTTCTCAGAGTTTGAAGTGACTGTTTTGAAAAAAGTGATTTTACATCCCAGGAAAAACAAACAGAAGTGAATGAAAGTGCAGTTCCACTTAGTTTGAAAAAGGAGCAACCTACAGCTTTCATAGAGTACAAACTGACTGTTTGAAAACAGTGATTTTTCACCCAAGGAAAAACACATAGAAGTGAATGAAATCTCAGTTTCACTTAGTTTTCAAAATGGATCAACATAATGCTTTCTCAGAGTTCCAAGTGACTGTTTTCAAAAAAGGGATTTTTCAGCCCAGGAAGAACACTTTGAAGTGAATGAAAGTTCAGTTTCACTTAGTTTTTAAAATGGAGCAAAAAACTGCTTTCACACAGTACAAAGTGACTGTTTCAAAAAAGTAATTTTTCTGCCCAGAAAAAACACACAGAAGTGAATGAAAGCTCAGTTCAACTTAGGTTACAAAACAGAGCAACATAATGCTTTTGCAGACTTCCAAGTGGCTGTTTTCAAAAAAGTGTTTTTTCAGCCCAGGCAAAACACATAGAAATGAATCAAAGCTCAGCTCAACTTAGTATCCGAAATGGAATGACATACTTTTATCACAGAGTTCCAGATGACTGTTTTCAAAAAAGTGATTTGTCAGCCCAGGAAAAACACATTGAAGTGAATGAAATCTCAGTTCAACTTAGTTTTCAAAACGGAGCAACATACCGCTTTCTCAAAGTTCCAAGTGACTGTTTTCAAAAAAGTGATTTTTCAGACTAGGAAAAACACATAGAAGTGAATGAAAGATCCATTCAACTTAGTTTTCAAAATGGAGCAACATATTGCTTTCACAATGTTACAAGCAACTGCTCAAAAAAGTGATTTTTCAGCCCAGGAAAAACACATAGAAGTGAATGAAAACTCAGTTTGACTTATTTTTTGAAATGCAGCAACATACTACTTTCACAGTTACAAGTCACTGTTTTCCTTAAAGAGATTTTTCAGACCAGGGAAGAACTCATAGAACTGAATGATACCTCAGTTCCCCTTAGTTTTCAATGTGGAGCAACATACAGCTTTCACAGAGTTCTAAGTGTCAGTTTTCAAAAAAGTGATTTTTCATCCCAACAAAAACACATGGAGGAAAACCATGTGGGGGGGCACGGAGTAACAGGCCCGCCCCCAAGACGGTTAGGCGGGCAAGTGAGAGCGTTCCCCGAAGCCTTCCGCTTTTCTTCCGGTGTTCCCTCTCAGCTGGCAATGCAGTAAATGTGGTAGCTGGGTCACAAGCCTGACCTAAAGAGCATGAGATTTCAAAAGTCACGGATTCTCCAAGATTGGAGTCGTTGCGGCCTCCTGGGTCCTGGAATACCTCAGTCCATTTTCTCAATTCCTAGCATCTGGCAGCTACCCAAGAACTATATGAAACAGTTTTTTCGGGGTCTCCGGTGACCAGTTGCACATTGGACTCAAGTTTGGAATTGGAGGAAAAGCTGAGATCACAGCGAACATTGTAAGTTCCCCAGACCAGGGGTCTGGCGCCCCTCCCCACCCAGACCTCACAGACTGTCTTGCTGCCGGCACCCTGAAAGGGGGGGAAAAAAAAAAACAAAAAACAGCAATCTGCTGAGGGCAAGAAGGGAGGCTCAACCCAGCCTCAGCTGCAGAATTAACAAACTGTGGGAGCTGGGGCGCTAAAGAAGGGCTGGGCTCCGAGAAGTGGGGGCACGTAAAAGCGGGCACCCATTCCCAGACTCCAAAAAAGCCATTTTTTTTCCCTTACATTCTGTCCCTTCTGGCTTCTCACTGATCCCTTATCTTTTTGCATTTCAATAGCCCCCGGCAAGGGTGGAACTCAAGGGTGGAACTGAAGCGGTTGGAGAGTAATTATCAGACAATAGCCCAAAGCATATCTTTAAATGCTCTATTCTGATACTGACAAAACTCCCAGCCTGGGGAAAGACGTTTAAAAGAGACTTTTTTTTTTTTTTTAATCTAAAAGTAATATATGTGGTTATTTTCTATCGGAAAGCCCAGGTTCAGGGACTAGGCTGGGCTTGGGGGAGACAGAGTACCCACAGTGTCTTTGAATTCCGTATGCATTACTGAAGGCCTCCAGCCCCGTCTTTAATTGGCAACTCAGGGTGACCAAGGAATCTACCTGGAGAGGCCCCAAAGAGGAGAGAGGAGAAGGGAATAGTGCCCCTGAGAGACAACTGGAGGTCTGAGGATTGGGAGAGAGGAGGGAGGCCCAGCTAAACTGGCAGTCCTCCTTCTGGGAATTCAGACCCCAGGGGCTGGAATTCAGATTCCAGCTTCAGTCAGCTACGCCCCCGACAGGATCAGAGGCACCAGGAGAACTAAAGTCTCCACACCTCCTTACACTGGTAGGGGAGCTGTGGGCTGGCCAGCGCCACCTGCTGGACAGGAGAGGAAAAGCACCAATTCTAAAGGCCTCATAGGAGGCTCTCATTCTCAGGAAAACTCCATACCCTCCCAGTGAGACCTGGGCTTCACCAGACTGGGAAAATCTGACTAGGGTCGACCATATCTGAGGAGAC
>KN175746.1:3402-20163 GCA_000164785.2 Choloepus hoffmanni
GAGTTCCACGTGACTGCTTTCAAAAAACTTGTTTTTCAGCCCAGGGAAGACACATAGAGGGCAATTGAAGCTGTATTGAACTTCGTTTTCAGAACTCTGTAACATACTTCTTTCGCAGACTTCCATGGGACTGCTTTGAAAAAAGTTGTTTTTCAGCACAGGGAAGACACCTAGAAGTCAATGAACGCTGTATTGTACTTCGTTTTCATAACAGTGTAACATATGGCTTTCGCATACTTCCACATGACTGCTTTCAAAAAGTTGTTTTTCAGCCCAGGGAAGACACATAGAAGTCAATGAAAGCTGTATTGAACTTAGTTTTCAGAACTGTGAAAGATAGTACTTTCGCAGACTTCCACTTCCGTGGTTTCAAAAAAGGTTTTTTTCAGCCCAGGGAATACACATAGTAGTCAATGAAAGCTGTATGGGACTTAGTTTTCAGAAATGTGTAACATACTACTTTTGGAGACTTCCACGTGACTGCTTTCAAAAATTTTTTTTCAGCCCAGGGAAGACACATAGAAGTCAATGAAAGCGGTTTTGAAATTCGTTTTCAGAACTTTGTAAAATACTGCTTTCGGAGACTTCCACGTGACTGCTTTCAAAAAAGTTCTTTTTCAGTCCAAGGAAGACACATAGAAGCCAATGAAAGGTGTATTGAACTTAGTTTTCATAACTGTGTAACATACTGCTTTCGCAGACTTCCACGTGACTGCTTTAAAAAAGTTAATTTTCAGTCCAAGGAAGACACATAGAAGTCAATAAAAGCTGTATTGATCGTAGTTTTCAGAACTGTGTAACATACTGCTTTCGCAGACTTCTACGTGACTGCTTTTAAAAAAGTTAATTTTCAGTCCAAGGAATACACATAGAAGTCAATAAAAGCTGTATTGATCTTAGTTTTCACAACTGTGTAACATACTGCTTTCGCAGACTTCCAGGTGAGTGCTTTCAAAAGAGTTGATTTTCAGCCCAGGGAAGACACAGAGAAGTCAATGTAAGCTGTATTAGACTTAGTTTCAGAACTGTTTAACATACTGCTTTCGCATAGTTCTACGTGACTGCTTTCAAAATACTTGTTTTTCAGACCAGGGAAGACAAATAGAGGCCAATGAATGCTGTATTGAACTTCTTTTTCAGAACTGTGTAACATACTGCTTTCGCAGACTTCCACGTGACTGCTTTCAAAAAAGTTATTTTTCAGTCCAAGGAAGACACGTAGATATCAATGAAATCTTTTTTGATCTGAGTTTTCAGAACAGTGTAACATAGTGCTTTCGCAGGCTTCCATGTGAGTGCTTTCAAAAGAGTTTTTTTTAGCCCAGGGAAGACACACAGAAGTCAATGAATGCTGTATTGAACTTAGTTTTCAGAACTGTGTAACATACTGCTTTCGCAGACTTTCACGTGACTGCTTTCAAAAAACTTGTTTTCCAGCCCAGGGAAGACACATAGAAGTCAATGAATGCTGTATTGAGCTTATTTTTCAGAACAGTGTAACATACTGCTTTCAGAGGCTTCCACGTGACTGCTTTCAAAAGAGTTGTTTTTCAGCCCAGGGAAGACACATAGAAGTCAATGAAAGCTGTATTGTACTTCGTTTTCAGAACAGTGTAACATACATCTTTCGCAGACTTCCACATGACTGCTTTCAAAAAGTTGTTTTTCAGCCCAGGGAAGACACTTAGAAGTCAATGAAAGCTGTATTGAATTTAGTTTTCAGAACTGTGTCACATACTGCTTTCGCAAACTTCCACGTGACTGCTTTCAAAAAAATTGTTTTCCAGCCCATGGAAGACACATAGATGTCAAAGAAATCTGTATTGAACTTCGTTTTCAGAACTGTTTAACATACTGCTTTGGCAGACTTCCACGTGACTGCTTTGAAAAAAGTTGATTTTCAGCCCAGGGAAGACACATAGAAGTCAATGAATGCTGTATTGAACTTAGTTTCGGAACTGTGTAACATACTGCTTTCATAGACTTCCACGTGACTGCCCAGGAAATAGAAAGAAAATTGAAAGAAAGCTGTATTTAGCTTAGTTTTCAAAACAGAGCAAAACACTGCTTTTGCAGATTTCCTATTGACTGTTTTCAAAAAAGTCATTTTTCAGCCCAGAAAATTCACTTAGAAGTTAATGAAAGCTGTATTCATCTTAGTTTTCACAACAGAGCAACATTCTGCTTTTGCAGCATTCTAAGTGATTGTTTTCACAAAAGTGATTTCTCAGTTAAGGTAAAGACACATAGTTGTGAAACAAAGCTGTAATTCAGCTTAGTTTTCAAAATGGAGCAACACACTGCATTTGAAGTCTTCCAAATGACTGTTTTCAAAATAATGATTTTCAGCCCAGGAAAATCACTCAGAAGTGAACGAAAGCTCCATTCAACTTTGATTTCAAAATGGAACAACGTACTGTTTTTGCAGGAGTCCAAGTGACTGCTTTAAAAAATTGATTTTTCTGCCCTGTGATATCACTTAGAAGTGAATTAAAGCTGTATTCAGCTTAGTTTTCAAAATGGAGCAACAAACTGGTTTTGCCAAGTTTCGAGTGACTATTTTCAATAAAGTGATTTTTCAGGTCAGGAAAATCACCTAGAAGTGTGTGAATGCTGTACTCAGCTTAGTTTTCCAAACAAAGCTACATACTTCTTCACAGAGTGAAAAATGTCTATTTTCAAAAGTGATTTTTCAGCCCAGAAATGTATTTAGAAGGGAAAGAGTGCTGTATTCATGTTGGTTTTCAAAATGGAGTAACATACTGCTTTCACAGGGTTCCAAATGACTATTCTAAAAAAAAAGTGATTTTTCAGCCCAGGAAAATCACTTAGAAGTGAATGAGAGCAGAATTCACCTTAGTTTTCACAACAGAGCAACAAATTGCTTTCACAGTATTCTAAGTTACTGTTTTCACAAAAGTGATTTTTCTGTTCAGGAAAAAACCCATGGAAGTGAATGAAAGCTGTGTTCAGCTTAGTTTTCAAAATGGAGAAGCATACTTCTTTTGCAGGGATACAAGTAACTGTTTTCAAAATAGTGACTTTTCAGGCAAGGAAAATCACTTAGCAGTGAATGAAATCTGCATTCAGCTTAATTTCCAAAATGGAGCAACATACTGCCTATGTACATTTCCAAGTGACTGTTTTCAAAAAAGTGAATTTTCTGCCCAGTTAAAAACACATAGAAAAGAATGAAAGCTGCCTTCAGATTGGTTTTCAAAATGGAGAAATATACTGCTTTTGCAGGGTTCCAAGTGATTGTTTTCAAAAAAGTGATTTTTCAGCCCAGGAAAAACATGTAGATGTGAATGAAGGTTGTATTCAGCTTACTTTTCAAAATGGAGCAACATACTGCTTCCACAGTGTTCCAAGTGATGGTTTTGAAAAAAGTGATTTTTCAGCACAGGAAAAACACATAATTGTGAAAGAAAGCTGTAATTCAGCTTAGTTTTCAAAATGGAGCAACACACTGTATTTGCAGAATTCCAAGTGACTGTTTTCAAAATAGTCATTTTCAACCCAGGAAAATCACTCAGAAGTGAATGAAAGCTGTATTCAGCTTGGTTTTCAAAATGGAGCAACACATTGCTTTCATATATATCCTAGTGAATTTTTTCAGAAAAGTGAGTTTTCAGCCCAGGTAAAACACATAGAAGTGAATGAAAGCTATATTCAGCCTTCTTTTCAAAATGAAGTAACATACTGCTTTGGCAGTGTTCCAAGTGACTGTTTTCAAAAAAGTGATTTTTCAGCACTGGGAAAACCAGAGGTGAATAGAAGCAGAATTCAGATTAATTTTCAAAACTGAGCAACCTAATGCTTTCATAGAGTAACAAGAGACATTTTTCCAAAAAGTTACTTTTCAGCCCAGTAAAATTACATAGAAAAAAATGAATGCTGTACTCAGCATTGCTTTCAAAATGGAGCAACATACTGCTTTCACAGAGTTCCAAGTGACAGTTTTCAAAACAGTGAATTTTCAGCCAAGGGAAAACACATAGAAGTGAACGAAAGCTGCATACAGCTTATATTTCAAATGGAACAACAATCTGCTTTCTCGGGGTTCCAAGGGACTATTTTCAAAAAAATGTTTTTTCAGGCCTGGTAAAACACACAGATGGGAATGAAAGCTCTTTTCCACTTAGATTTCACAAAGGAGCAACATAGTGCTTTCACAGAGTTAAAAGTGGATGTTTTTGAAAAAGTGATTTTTCTGCCTTGGAAAATTACTTAGATGTGAATGAAAGCTGTATTCAGGATAGTTTTCTAAAGGGAGCAACAATCTGCTTTTGCAGATTTCCAAGTGAGTCCTTTAAACAGAGAGATTTTTCAGCACAGGAAAATCACCTAGAAGTGAATGAAAGCTGTATTCAGCTACTTTTCAAAAAGGACCAACATAGTGCTTTCATAGATTTCCAAGTGACTTTTCAAAAAAGTGAATTTTCAGCCCAGGAATAGCACTTAGTAGTGAATGAAGGCTGCATTCAGCCTAGTTTTCAAAACAGAGGAATAGAGTGCTTTCACAGAGTTCCAAATGACTGTATTCAAAAAAGTGATTTTTCAGCCAAGAAATAAAACATAGAAGTGAATGAAAGCTGTATACAGCTTAGTTTACAAAACAGAGCAGCATACTGGTTTTACAGATATCCAAGCAACTGTTTTCAAAAAAGTGATATTTCAGCCCAGGAAAACACATAGAATTGAATGAAAGCTATATTCAGCTTAGTTTTCAAAATGGAGCAACATATTGCTTTTGCAGAGTTCCACATGACTGTTTTCAGAAACGTGATATTTCAGCCCAGGAAAAACACATAGAAGTGAATGAAAGCTGTATCTAGCTTAATATTCACAATGGAGAAATATACAGCTTTCGCAGTGTTCCAAGTGACTGTTTTCAAAAAAGGGATTTTTCAGTTCAGGAAAAAACACATAGAAGTGAAAGAAAGCTGTGTTCTGCTTAGTTTTCAAAAAGGAGAAACATACTGCTTTTGCAGTGTTCTAAGTGACTGTTTTCAAAATAGTGAATTTTCAGGGTAGGAAAAACATGTAGATGTGAATGAAAGCTGAATTTACCTTTGTTTTGAAAATGGAGCAACATACTGCTTCCAGAGTTCCAAGTGACTGTTTTAAAAAAAGTGATTTTTCAGCACAGGAAAAACACATAGTGGTGAAAGAAAGCTGTAGTTCAGCTTAGTTTTCAAAATGGAGCAACACACAGTTTTTGCAGAGTTTGAAGTGACTGTTTTCAAAATAGTGATTTTCTGCCCAGGAAAATCACTCAGAAGTGATTGAAAGATATATTCAGCTTAGTTTTCAAAATGGAGCAGCACACTGCTTTCATATATTTCCAGGTGACTTTTTTCAGAAAAGTGGGTGAACTAATGCTGAATTCAGCTAAGTTTTCACAAAGTAGCAACATACTGCTTTTGCAGAGATACAAGTGACTGTTTATAAAGAAGTCATTTTTCTGCCTTGGAAAATCACTTAGTAGTGAAAGCAAGCTGTATTCAGCATAGTTTTCTAAACAGAACAACAATCTTCTTTTGCAGATTTCCAATTGAGTGTTTTAAACAAAGAGACTTTTCAGCCCAGGAGAAACACTTAGCAGTGAATGAAAGCTGTATTCAGATTAGTTTCCAAAACAGAGCAACATACTGTTTCTGTAGACTTCCAAGTGACAGTTTTCAAAAAAGTGATTTCTCAGCCAAGGAAAAACACATAGAAGTGAATGAAAGATGTATACAGCTTAGATTTCAAGTGGAGCAACAATCTGCTTTCTCAGGGTTCCAAGGGACTGTTTTCAAAAAAAGTGATTTTTGAGACCTGGAAAAACACATAGATGGCAATGAAATCTCTTTTCTGCTTAGTTTTCACAAAGGAGCAACATAGTGCTTTTGCAGAGTTAAAAGTGGGTGTTTTTAAAAAAGTGATTTTTCTGCCTTGGAAAATCACTTAGAAGGGAATGAAAGCTGTATTCAGGATAGTTTCCTAAAGGGAGCAACAATCTGCTTTTGCAGATTTCCAAGTGAGTCCTTTAAACAAAGAGATTTTTCAGCACTGGAAAACCATACAGAAGTGAATAAAGGCTGTATTCAGCTACGTTTCAAAAAGGAGCAACATAGTGCTTTTATAGATTTGTAAGAGACTTTTCAAAAAAGTGATTTTTCCACACAAGAATATCACTTAGTAGTGAATGAAGGTGGTATTCAGTTTAGTTTTCAAAATGGAGCAGCAGAGTGCTTTCGCAGAGTTCCAAATGACTGTATTCAAAAAAGTGATTTTTCAGCCCAGAAAGAAAACATAGAAGTGAATGAAAGCTGTATACAACTTAGTTTGCAAAACAGAGCAACAAACTGGTTTTAAAGATATCCAAGTAACACTTTCAAAAAAAGTGATATTTCAGCTCAGGGAACACACATAGAAGTGAATGAGAGCTATATTCAGCTTAGTTTACAAAATGGAGCAACATACTGCTTATGCAGACTTCCATCTGACTGTTTTCAGAAAAGTGATTTTTCAGCCCAGGAAAAACACATAGAAGTGAATGAAAACTGTATTCAGCTTAGTATTCACAATGGAGCACAATATAGCTTATGCAGCATTCCAAGTGACTGTTTTCAAAAAAGGGATTTTGCAGTTCAGGAAAAAACACATACCAATGAATGAAAGCTGTGTTCAGCTTAGTTTTCAAAATGGAGCAACATACTGATTTTGCAGTGTTCCAAGTGACTGTTTTCAAATTAGTGATCTTTCAGGCTAGGAAAACCATGTAGATGTGAATGAAAGCTGTATTCAGGTTAGTTTTGAAAATGGAGCAACATACTGCTTCCAGAGTTCCAAGTGACTGTTTTCAAAAAAGTGATTTTTTCAGCACAGGAAAAACACATAGTTATGAAAGAAAGCTGTAATTCAGCTTAGTTTTCAAAATGGAGCAACACACTGCTTTCGTGGAGTTCAAAGTGACTGTTTTCAAAATAGTGATTTTATGCCTACGAAAATCACTCAGAAGTGAATGAAAGCTGTATTCAGCTTAGCTTTCAGAATGGAGCAACACACTGCATTCATACATTTTCAAGTGACTTTTTTCAGAAAAGTGAGTTTACAGCCCAGGAAAAACACATAGAAGTGAATGAAAGCTCAATTCAGCTAAGTTTTCACAAAGGAGTAACATACAGCTTTTGCAGAGATTCAAGTGTCTGTTTTTAAAAAAGTGATTTTTCTGCTTTAGAAAATCACTTAGAAGTGAATGCAAGGTGTTTTCAGCATAGTTTTTTAAACAGAACAACAATCTGCTTTTGCAGATTTCCAAGTGAGTCTTTTAAACAAAGAGAATTTTCAGCCCAGGAAAAACACTTGGAAGTGAATGAAAGCTGTATTCAGCTATTTTCCAAAAAGGAGCAACATACTGCTTTTGTAGATTTCCAAGTTTCTTTTCAAAAAAGTGACTTCTCAGGCCAGGAATATCACTTAGTAGTGAATGAAGGCTGCATTCAGCTTAGTTTTCAAAATGGAGTAACACAGTGCTTTCATAGATTTCCAAGTGACCCTTTCCAATAAAGTGTTTTTCTGGCCAAGAAAATCACTTCAAATTGAGTGAATGCTGTATTCAGCTTCCTTTTCAAAATGGAGCAACATAATGCTTTTGCAGAATTCCAAGTGACTGTTTTTTAAGAAGTGATTATTCAGCTAAGGAAAAATACATGGAAGTGAATGAGAGCCGTATTCAAATTTGTTTTCAAAATGGAGTAACATTCTTCTTTCACAAAATTCCAATGGACTGTTTTCAAAAAAGTGATTTTTCAGCCCATGAAAATACACATAGAAGTGATTGAAAGCTGTGTTCAGCTTAGTTTTCAACAGGGAGCAACATACTACTTCTGCAGAGTTCCAAGTGACTGTTTTGTAAAAGTTATTTTTCAGCCCATGAAATACACTTAGACGTGAAAGAAAGCTGTATTAACTTAGTTTCAAAATGGAGCAACATAGTGCTGTTCCAGATTTCCAAGTGACTGTTTTGAAAACTGTGATTTTTCAGCCCAGGAAATGCACATAGAAAAGAATGAAAGCTCTATACAGCTTTGTTTTCAAAACAGAGCAACATACTGCTTCAAAGAATGCCAAGTCATTGTATCCAAAAAAGTGTTCTTCCAGCCCATGAAAGTCACTTAGAAGTGAATGAAAGCAGTGTTCAGCATAGTTTCAAATTGGAGCACCATAGTGCTTTTGCAGAGCTCAAACTGACTGTTTCCAAACAGTGATTTTTCAGCCCAGGAAAATCAGTTAGATATGAGTGAAAGCTGAATTAAGCCCAGTTTCCATAAAGGAGCAACATACTGCTTTGGAAAGTTCCAAGTCACTGTTCTCAAAATAGTGATTTTTCAGGCCATGAAAATCACTTAGCAGTGAATGAAAGCTGTATTCAGATTAGTTTCTGAAACAGGGCAACATACTGCTTTCATAGACTTCCAAGTGACTGTTTCCAAAAAAGTGATTTTTCACCCAAGGAAAAACACATAGAAGTGAGTTGAGGGCTGCATTAAGCTTAGTTTTCAAAATGGAGCAACATAATGCTTTTGGAGGTTTCCAAGTGACTGTTTTAAAAAAAGTGAGTTTTCTGCCCTGGGAAATCACTTAGAAGTGAATGAATGGTGTATTCAGCTTAGTTTTCAAAATGGAGCAATAAACTGGTTTCACCGAGTTCCAAGTGACTGTTTTCAATAAAGTGATTTTTCAGACCAGGAAAATAACATAGAAGTGAGTGAACGCTGCATTCAGTTCTGTTTTCAAAATGGATCATCACACTGCTTTTGTAGAGTTACCAGTGACTGTTTTAAAAAAGTGAGTTTTCAGCCCTGGAAAATCACTTTCATGTGAATGAAATCTCTATTCAGCTTAGTTTGCAAAATGGAGCAACATACTGGTTTCACTGAGTCCCAAGTGACTCTTTTCAATAAAGTGATTTTTCAGGCCACAGAAATCACATAGAAGTGAGTGAACACTGTATTCAGCTTACTTTTCAAAAAGGAGCTACATACTGCTTTTGCAGGTTTCCAACTGACTGTTTCCAAAAAAGTGATTTTTGAGCCCAGGAAACATACATAGAAGTAAATGACAGCCATATTCAGCTTTGTTTTCTAAATGGAGTAACATTCTGCTTTCACAGAATTCCTATTGACTGTTTTCAATAAAGTGATCTTTCAGGCCAGGAAAAAACACATACAAGTGACTGAAAGCTGCGTTCAGCTTTGTTTTCAACATGGAGCAATATACTACTTTCGCAGAGTTCCAAGTGACTGGTTTTTAAAAGTTATTTTTCAACCCATGAAATATACATAGAAGTGAAAGAAAGCTGTATTAGCTTAGATTCAAAATGGAGCAACATACTGCTTTTGCAGATTTCCAAGTGACTGCTTCCAAAACTGTGATTTTTTAGCCCAGAAAAAGCATATAGAAGTGAATGAAAGCCCTCTACAGCTTTGTTTTCAAAGCAGAGCAACATACTACTTCAAAGAGCACAAAGTCAGTCTATCCAAAAAAGTGTTTTTCCAGCCAATGAAAATCACTTAGAAGTGAATGAAAGCATTATTCAACATAGTTTCAAATCAGAGCATGATACTGCTTTTGCAGAGTTCCAAATGACTCTTTTCAAAATGATTTTTCAGCCCAGGAAAATCACTTAGACATGATTTAAAGGAGTATTAAACCTAGTTTTCAAAACAGACCATCATACTGCCTTCCCAGATTTTCAAGAGGCTGTTTTCAAAAATGTGATTTTTTCAGTCCAGGAAAAACACATAGAAGTGAATGAAAACTATATTCAATTTAGTTTTCATAACAGAGCAACATACTGCTTTGGACATTTCCAAGTCACTGTTCTCAAAATAATGATTTTTCAGCCCAGGAAAATCACTTAGCACTGAATGAAAGCTGTATTCAGCTTAGTTTCCAAAAAGGAGCAACATACTGCTTTCACTGAGTTTCAAATGACTGTTTTCAAAAAAGTGAGTTTTCAGGCCAGGAAAATCATGTAGAAGTGAGTGAATGCACTTTTCAGCTTAGTTTTCTGAACTGAGCTACATACTGCTTTTGTAGATTTCCAAGTGAATGTTTTCAAAAAAAGTGATTTTTCAGGGCAGGAAAATCACTTAGAAGTGAATGAAATGCTGTATTCATCTTGGTTTTCCAAACAGAGCAACATACTGCTTTCCCAGAGATCCAAGGGGCTGTTTTCAAAAAAGTGATTTTTAAGCATGGAAGAATATTTATAAGTGAATGAGAGCATTATTCAACTTTGTATTCAAAACAGAGGAGCAAACTGATGTCACAGGGTTCCAATTGACAGTTTTCTAAAAAGTGATTTTTCAGGTCTAGAAAATCACTTAGTGAATGAAAGCAGTATTCAGCTTAGTTTTCAAAATGGAGCAACATAATGCTTTCACAGATTTCCAAGTGACTGTTTTCAGAAAAGTGATTTTTCAGCCCAGGAAAAATACATAGAAGAGAATGAGATCTGTATTCACCTTTGTTTTCAAAATGGAGCAACAAACTGCTTTCATAGATTTCCAATGGCTGTTTTGTAAAAAGTGGTTTTTCAGCCCAGGAAAAAAACATAGAAGTGAATGAAAGCTCTGTTAAGCTTTGTTTTCAAAATGGAGCAACATACTGGTTTCACACAGTTCCAAGTGACTGTTTTCTAAAATGTGATTTTTCAGCCCAGGAAATCAATTAGAAGTGAATGAAAGCTATATTCAGTTAGTTTTCAAAAGGAGCAACATAATGCTCTTGCAGAATTCCAAGTGACTGATTTAAGAAAAGTGATTTTTCAGCCCAGGAAAAACAGACAGTAGTGAATGAAAGCTGTATTCAGCTTAGTTTTCAGAACAGAGCAACATACTGCTTTCACAGTGTTCCAGGTGACGGTTTTCAAAAAAATGATTTTTCAGCTGAGCAAAACAAACACAAAGAATTGAATGAAAGCTGTAATTCAGCTTAGTTTTCAAAAGAGAGAAACATATTCCTTTTTAGATTTCCAAGTGGTTGTTATAAAAAAATGACATTTCAGCTGATGAAAAACAAATAGAAGTGAATGAAAGCTGTATTCAGCATTGTTTGCAAAATGGGGCAGCATACTGCTTTCACAGTGTTCAAGTAACAGTTATAGAAAAGTGATTTTTCAGCCAGGAAAAATGGTTAGAAGTGAATGAAGTCTGTATTCAGCTTAGTTTTCAAAAATGAGCAACATAATGCTTTTGCATGTTTCCTAGTGACTGTTTTCAATAAAGAGTGTTTTCAGCCCAGGATAAAAATACATAGAAGTGAATGCAAGCAGTGTTCAGCATAGTTTTCAAAAAGGAGCAACATAGTGGTGTCACATGGTTCCATGTGACTGTTTCCTAAAAAGTGATTTTCAAGCCCAGAAAAAACACACAGACATGAAGGAAAGCCGTATTCAGCTTAGTTTTCACAACGGAGCAACCTTCTGGTTTTTCAGAATTCCAAGAGACTGTTTTCAAAAAAGTGACTTGTCAGCCCAGGAAAAACACATAGAAGTGAATGAGAGTTGTATTTATTGTGGTCTTCAAAATGAAGCAACATATTGCTTTTACAGTTTTCCAAGTGACTGTATCCAAAAAAGTGATTTATCAGCCGAGGAAAAACACATAGAGGTTAAAGAAGGCTGTATTCAGCTTAGTTTCCAAAATGGGGCAACATAATGCTTTTGTAGGTATCCAAGTGACTGTTTACAAAAAAGTGATTTTTCAGCCTAGGGAAAAACCTGAAAGTGAAAGAAAGCTGTATGCTGCTAAGTTTTTGCAATGGTGCCACCTAGTGCTTTCACTGAGTTCAAAGTGACTGTTTTCAAAAAAGTGATTTTTCAGTCCAGGAAAATCACTTAGAAGTGAACAAATGCTGTATTCAGCTTAGTTTTCAAAAAGGAGCAACATACTTCTTTGCAGAGTTCCAAGTGACTGTTTTCAAAAAAGAGATTTTTCAGCCCAGGAAAAACAGATGGATGTGAATAAAAGCTGTATTCAGCTTCCTTTTCAAACCAGAGCATCATAATGCTTTCACAGAGTTCTAAGGGACTTTTCCAAAAAGTCTTCAGCCCAATAAAAAAAACATAGAAGTGACTGAAAGCTGTATTCAGGTTTGTTTTCAAAATGGAGCAACATACTGTTTTCACAGAGTTCCAGGTGACAGTTTTAAAAAAGTGATTTTTCAGGCCAGGAATAACATGTAGAGTTGAATAAAAGCTCTACTCAGCTTAGTTTTCAAAATGGAGCAACATACTGCTTTCACCTATTTCCAAGTGACTTTCTTCCAAAAACATAAGTTTTCATCCCAGGAAAAACACAGAGAAGTGAATTAAGGCTGTATTCAGCTTAGTTTTCAAAATGGAGCAATATACTGCTTTTGCAGGTTTCCAAGTGATTGTTTTCAGAAATTCATTTTTTCAGCCCAGGGAAAACACATAGAGGTTGCATGCAAGTTGTTTTCAGCTTAGTTTTCAAAACCAAGCAACATACTGTTTCCACAGAGTTCCTAGTATCTGTTTTCAGAAAAGTGAATTTTCTGTTTTTTTTTAAAACAGTCACTTGGAAATCTGCAAAAGCAGTATGTTGCTACATTTTGAAAACAAAGCTGAATAGTGCTTTCATTCACTTCTATGTGTCTTTCCTGAGATGAAAAATCTCTCTTTTGATAACAGTAGCTTTGAAATCTCCAAAAGCAGTATGTTCCTCTATTTGGAAAACTAAGCTGAATACAGCTTTTCTTCCCTCCTATGTGGTTTTCCTGGGCTGAAAAATCCTTTTTTGTAAACAGTCACATGGCACTCTGCAAAAGCAATATGTTGCTCCATTTTGAAAACTAAGCTGAATACAGCTTTCATGGACTTCTAAGTGCTTGTCCTGGGATGAAATATCAGTTTTGGGTAACAGTCACTTGGAACTCTGTGAAGGCAGTATGTTGATCCATTTTGAAAACCAGGCTGAATACAGCTTGTGTTCACTTCTGCAGGGTTTTCCTGGGCTGGAAAGTCACTTCTTTGAAAACACTCACTTGGAACTCTGTGAAAGCAGTATGCTATTCTATTTAGAAAACTAAGCTGAATACACCTTCATTCCCTCCTCAGTGGTATTTCTGGGCTGAAAAATCACTTGTTTGAGAATACTCAGTTGAAACTCTGCAAAAACAGTATGTTGCTGCATTTTGAAAACTAAGCTGAATATAGCTTTCATTCACTTCTAATTGCTTTTCTTTCACTGAAAAATCAGTTTTTGGAAACAGACACTTTGAACTCTGCAGAAGCAGTGTGTTCCTCCATTTTGAAAATTAAGCTGAATACAGCTTTCATTCACTTCTAAGTGATGTAACTGCACTGAAAAATCACTTTTTATGACAACAGTCACTTGGAACTCTGCTAAAGCATTATGTTGATCCATTTAGAAAACTAAGATGAATGCAGCTATCAATCACTTCTGTGAGTTTTTCCTGAGCTGAAGAATCACTTTTTTGAAAACTGTCTCTTGGAACTCTGCAAAAGTACTATGTTGCTCCATTTTGAAAACTAAGCTGAATACAGCATTCATTCACTTCTAAGTTATTTTCCTGGGCTGGGAAATCACTTTTTTGAAAACAGTCACTTGGATTTCTGTGAAAGCACTGTGTTGCTCTTTTGAATTCTTAACTTAATACAGCTTTCTTTCATATCTATGTGTTTTCCCTGGGCTGAAAAACAACTTTTATCAAAGCACTCACTTGGAACTCTGTGAAAGCAGTATGTTACACAGTTCTGAAAACTAAGTTGAATACAGATTTCATTCACATCTATATGTTTTTGCTCTGATGAAAAACCACATTTTTGAAAACAGTCACCTGGAACTCTGGGAAAGCCGTATGTTGCTTAGTTTTCAAAACTCAGAGAATCCTGCTTTCTTTCACTTCTATGTGCTCTCCCTGAGCTGAAAATTCACTTTTTTGAGTACTGTCACTTGGAAACCTGCAAAAGCAGTATTTTCCTCCACTTTGAAAACTTGCTGAATAAAGTTTTCCTTCACTTTGAATTTATTTTCATGATCTGAAAAATCAGTTTTCTGGAAACAGTCACTGTGAAATCTGTGAAAGCAGTATGTTTCTCCATTGTGAAAACTTAGCTGAATACAGCTTTCATTCACTTCAATGTGTTTTTTCTGGTCTGAAAAATCACTTTTTGCAGTCACTTGGACTTCTACAAAAGAAGTATGTTGCTCCATTGTGTAAACTAAAGTGGATACAGCTTTCTTTCACTCCTATGTATTTTTGCTGTGCTGAAAAAGCACTTTTTTACAACACCTACTTGGAACCCATGAAAGCAGTATGTTGCTCCATTTTGAAAACAAACCTGAATCCTGCTTTCTTTCACTTCCATGTGTCTCTCCTTAACTCTAAATTCACTTTTTTGAAAACTGTGCCTTTGAGCTCTGGAAAGCAGAATTTTCCTCCTTCTCAAAAGCTAAGCTGCATACACCTTTCTTTCACTTCTGTCTTTAACCTGTGCTGAAAAATCACTTTTTGAAAACAGTCTCTTGGATCTCTGATGAAGCAGTATGTTGCTCCATTTTGAATACAAATCTGAATACAGCTTTTATTCATTTCTATGGTATTTTCCTGGGCTGAAATATGACTTTTTATAAAACAGTCACTGGAATTCTGTGAAAGCATTACATTGCTCCATTGTGCAAATTAAGCTGAATACAGGTTTCACTCACTTCTATGTGATTTTCCTGTTCTGAAAAATCACTTTTTGAAAACACTCACTTGGAAGTCTCTGTATGTAGTATGTTTCTCCATTTGAAAAGTAGCTGAATACAGCTTTCATTCACTTCTATGTGTTTTTCTGGGGCTGAAAAATCACTTTTTTGAAAGCAGACCCTGGGAATTCTGCAAAAGCAGTATGTTGCTCTGTTTTGAAAACTAAGCTGAATCCTGCTTTCATTCACTTCCATGTGTTTTTCCTGGGCTGAAAAATCACTTTACTGAAAACAGTCACTTGGAACTCTGTGAAAGCAGTTTGTTGCTCCGTTGTGAAATCTCAGCAGAATCCAGCATTCATTCACTGCTAAGTGATTTTCCTGTCCTGAAAGATCACTTTTTGAAAACAGTTACTCAGAGCTCTGAGAAAGCAGTATGTTGCCCTGATTTGAAAACTAAGCTGAATACATCTTTAATTCACTTCTAAGTGATTTTCCCTTGCTGAAAAATTACTTTTATGAAAACAGTCCCTTAGAACTCTGTGAAAGCATTCTGTTGCTCTGTTTTCAAAACTAAGTCATATTTTTGGAAAACATCACTTGGATACTAGCAAAAGCAGTGTATTTCTCCATTTGGAATACTAAGCTAAATAAAGTTTTCATTCACTTCTATCTGTTTTTCCTGTGCTGAAAAATCACTTCTTTGAAAACAGTCACTTAGAAGTCTGTGAAATCAGATCCTTGCTCTATTTTGAAATTTAAGATGAATACTGCATTCATTCACTTCTAAGTGATTTTCCTGACCTGGAAACTGATTTTGAAAACAGTGACTTAGAACCCTGCCAAAGCAGTAGATAGCTGCCTTGTGAAAACTAAGCTGACTATGGTTTTCATTCACTTCTATGTGTTTCTCATGAACAGAAAAGTAACTTCTTTCAAAACAGTATTTTGGAATCCTGTGAAAGCAGCATTTTGCTCCATTTTGAAAGCTATGCTGAATACTGCCTTCATTCAATTCTAAGTGATTTTCCTGGGCTGAAAATCATTTTTTGAAAACAGTGACTTGCTACTCCCCCAGTCTTTTGCTCCATTTTGAAAACTAAGATGAATTACAGCTTTCATTCAAAAATATCTTTATTTCCTGAGCTGAAAATCAGTTTTTTGAAAACCATCACTTGGAAATCTGCAAAGTAGTATGTTGCCCCATTTTGACAACAAAGCTGAATACAGCTTTCATTCACTTCTATGTGTTTCTGTGTGCTGAAAAATCACTTTATAGAAAACAGACACTTGGAACTCTGTGATGGCAGTATGTGTCTCTGTTGTGCAAGCTAATCTGAGTACAGCTTTCTTTCACATCTACATGTTTTGTCTGGGTTTGAAAAATTCCGTTTATGAAAACACTCACTTATAACTTGGTGAAAGCAGTATTTTGCTCTGTTTTGGAAACAAAGTTAAAAAACAATTTTCATTCACTTCTGCATTTTTCCTGGGATGAAAAATCACTTTATTAGATAGAGTCACTTGCAACTCTCCAATAGTAGTGTGTTGCTCCCATTTGAAAACAAAGCTAAACACAGCATTCGTTCATTTCTATATGTTTTTCGTGGGCTGAAAAATCCCTTTTTTTAAAACAGACACTTAGATCTCTCCTAAAGCAGTATGTTGCTCTGATTTGAAAGCTAAGCTGAATACAGCTTTCATACAATTCTATGTGATTTTTCTGGGCTGAAAAATCACTTTTTGGAAACAATCACTTCAAATCCTGCAAAAACCGTTTGTTGATCTGATATGAAAACTAAGCTGAATACAGCCTTCATTGACTTCTATGTATTTTTGCTGGTTGGTAAAGCCCTTCTTTTTGAATATAGTCTCTTTGAACTCTGTGAAAGTAGTATGTTGCTTCATTTTGAAAACTAAGCTGAATACAGCTTTCATTCTCTCTAAGTGATTTTCCTGGCCTGAAAAATCACATTTTTGGAGAGTCACTAAGAAATCTGCAAATGCAGTATATTGCTCTGTGTGAAAG
>KN175747.1:0-29199 GCA_000164785.2 Choloepus hoffmanni
ATTTTTTTAAATTCAGTTTTATTGAGATATATTCACATACCATACAGTCATCCATGGTGTACAATCAGCTGTTCACAGTACCATCATATAGTTGTGCATTCATCATCCCAATCCATTTTTTAACATTTTCCTTGCATCAGAAAGAATCAGAATAAGAATAAAAAATAGAAGTAAAAAAGAACACCCAAATCATACCCCCCATCCCACCCTATTTTTCACTTGTTTTTTTCTCCCATTTTTCTACTCATCCATCCATACACTGGATAAAAGAAGTGTGATCCACAAGGTTTTCACAATCACACTGTCATCCCTTGTAATCTACATTTTTATACAGTCATCTTCAAGAGTCAAGGCTACTGGGTTGGAGTTTGGTAGTTTCAGGTATTTACTTCTAGCCATTCCAATACATTAAAACCTAAAATGTGTTATCTATATAGTGCATAAGAATGTCCACCAGAGTGACCTCTTGACTCCATTTGAAGTCTCTCAGCCACTGAAGTTTTGTTTTGTTTCATTTCATATCCCCTTTTGGTCAAGAAGATGTTCTCAATCCCATGATGCTGGGTCCAGATTCATCCCTGGAAGTCATATCTTGCGTTGCCAGGGAGATTTACACCCCTTGTTGGGGGACAGCAGTGAGATCACCTGCCAAGGTGGCTTAGTTAGAGAGAGAGAGCTACATCTGAGCAACAAAAAGGCTCTCAGAGGGAGACTCTTAGGCACAATTTTAAGTAGGTTTAGCCTCTCCTTTGCAGTAACAAGCTTCATAGGGGCAAGCCCCAAGACAGAGAGGGCTCAGCATTTCAAGCCGTCAGTCCCCAATGTTTGTGAGAACATCAGCAACAAGGAAGTTTTTAATACATTTTTATTGTGAAATTTAACATATATACATAACAGTGATAATTTTTAAAGTATGATTTAACAAGTAGTTAGCACATTTCAAAGAATGTTATGGATTACAGTTCCACAATTTCAGTTATTTCCTTATTGGGAAACATAACATATATACAGAAAGGTGATAAGTTCCAAAGTACAATTTAACAAGTAGTTATATAGGTAACTTCAAAGAATGTTATGGGTTACAGTTCCACAGTTTCAGTTATTTCCTGATTGTGAAATATATATATATAGAAAGATGATAACTTTCAAAGTACAATTTAAAGAGTAGCTATAGAGCAAATTTCAAACACTTATAGGTTACAGTTTCACCATTTTAGTTATTTCCTTCTTGCTATTCTAATACCCTAGCATCTAAAAAAAAATTTATATAATGTTTCAATATTTGTAATTCTTTGTTAAATCCTGTCTTGTCTGCTGTTACCCATTCCTCTCATATAATCACTTTCTTGATCTTCAGGGATATCTAACAAGTGACCACCCTAACTTGTTCATATTGAAAAGGGGTGTCAACATTATGAGGAAGGGGGCTGCATCTGGTTGTTCTTAAAGAGGCTGTTGCCTCTGGGTTTTAGGACTTGTCTGGCATAGGAACACTCTAGTGGATTTAAGTTTCTGAAAGATAAACTTTTATAGAATCTCAGGTAGGGACCTAGGTATTTGGGGACTACTGTTGGTTAGGGCTTGGCATACTGTGGCCATCTGGGATATCTAGCTGGAGCTTGCATAAGAGTAACCTCCAGAATAGCCTCTCAACTCCATTTGAAATCTCTTAGCCACTGTAACCTTATTTTGTTACCTTTCTTTTCCCCCTTTTGGTCGAGTAGCCATTTTTAATGCCTCAATGCCAGAGCCAGGCTCATTCCTGGGAGTCGTGTCCCATGTTGCCAGGAAGATCCACTCCCCTGGAAGTCATGTTCCATGTAGGGGGGATATTAATGAATTTTTTTGCTGAGTTGGGCTTAGAGAGAAAAAGCCACCTGTGAGCAACAAAGGGGGTTCTCTGGAGGTACCTCTTAGGCATAATTATAGGAAAGCTTATCCTCCCATTTACAGCCCTAAGTTTCATGAGAGCAAGACTGAGCCTCAGAATTGAGGCTTGACTTCTTAAGTAGGGGGTTCCTAATTTCACATAGCATATATTCTGTCCAAGATAAACAATCAGTGTCTCACATTAGCTTCACTTAGTTGTACAATCATCATCACTCTCAATTTTAAACAATTCTCATAACACAAAACATCCCAGAACTCTTATCAGCCTCTAATTATTCTTTTCAATGTAATGGGATGAATAATTCATTACCACAGTAGTGCTGGTGAGGTATTCCTATTAATTATAGTCTATAATATGTAATGGGTAGTTTTTCCATATACCATTCTATTGTTAACTCTTTGTACCAGTGTCATACCTTAGGAGTATATCATGCAAACACTTATTTGTATTTGTAGTGCTCATACCTTGTATCATGCTAACACTTATTTATGTTTGTATTGCTACTCTATGGGTTACATACCTTTAAACAACCACTTTCTATCATGTTCATCGTCAATGTGGTATTGTTACTTCAAATCCCATTAATGAACCATCATCCCCGTCTATTCCCATACCTTTAAGTTTACCCTCATTTTCATTTCTGTACATATTAAGTTATCATTCCCCCTTCACGAACTTTTGTCTATCTTTAGGTCTCCTATATTCTACATTATAAGACATTGATTTTACATTGTTCAGGGAATTCACATTAGTGGTAATATATAATATCTCTCCTTACTAGGAATTTTTTAAATAATAATAATAATACTTGGATATTTTCTCCTTTCAAAATTCTCACAGAAAAGAATCAATCACTTGTTTTCTATTTTCTGTGGGTTTTTTTTTTGTTTGTTCTGATACATTATTCAACAACCATTTGTTGAACTTTCCTCTGCACCACGCCTGGCATCAAGGACCCCTCAGTCCAGTGGGAGAGAGAGAGACAGATACACAGATGATTACAAATAGCGTGTTAACTGAAACTATAGAGGCTCATACAAGGGTCCATGGAACTTCGGTTACCATATCATCTATTCACTAACATTTATGTTGTAACTATGAAGGGCCAAGCATTGTATTAATTAGTTGGGGATATGGAACTGAATCAAATACAGTTCCCAAACTTAAGAACTCATAATCTAGTGGGAGAAATATGCTTATTTCACCATTCCATTAGTACTTTTTTTGGAAAGTGGAGTTTATGAGGATTTTTCACTTTTATTTGATTAATCATTCATTCAACAATTGTTTATGGCTGCCACTTTGTGCCAGGTTCTGAGGTTATGAATTTTTTTACACTGATGATATATTGGTTATGTTGGGGAAATTTTAAACTATTTGTATGAGTCAGAACAAAAACAAACAAAAGCCAGTTTCTCTGCTATGATTTCTTTCCTGTGTCTTAGGACTCAGGCACTGAGTTTTTGTTTTTCTTCTTTTTAGGACACTGATGGGGGCTTTGAAGCTGAACCTTGGGGGAGCTCCAGAGGGCCCAGCTGGGACAGGCAAGACAGAGACCACCAAAGATCTAGCCAAAGCTTTGGCCAAGCAGGTAGGGAAACACTATCTCCCCCCACCCTCTCTTCCTGCCCATCTCTGGACCCCTGTCCAGGGAAGTTAGCACAAAATTCAAGATGGTTTAGTGTAAGAGAAAGAGTGGGGCCCCAGCTCCTCCAGTATAACAGGAAGAAATGAGCTGGGCTCTCCACCTGCCCAATGGGACAGGGTGGTTCAGATGTGATGGAACCCATCCTGAGTGGTGCCCACATCCTCCTTCTCTCTAGTGTGTGGTCTTCAACTGCTCAGATGGTTTGGATTACAAGGCCATGGGGAAGTTCTTCAAAGGGCTGGCTCAGGCTGGAGCATGGGCCTGCTTTGATGAGTTCAACAGGATTGAGGTAACTCTACTACAAGCCCAGAACAGAGGGTTTGGACATACAGGGGCATTTTTCTGGGCCCTTGGTTCCTTAATGACAGGGCTTATGTCTCTTCTGTGGTCCCTTGCACAGAATAGGTCTCAATGAACTAAATAAAAACAACCTCAAGGAGAAAAAATGAATAATTTATACACATCATTCCCACCCATCATATTCATTCATTTACTCACTCATTTGAAAATTTATCGAACAGCTACTATCCATCATGTACTCTGCATATGTTCATGACACAAAGATGAAAAAGAAATGGTCTTGCCCTCTATACTGTTACAATCAAGTAGAGTGGAATAAAAATTAAATGAAACAAATACAATATTATTGAAGTCTATAGTGGTGGCACAAAAGAAACAGCACAGAAAATTGGGATATTGTATATTGGTGATGGTAGCACAATATTGTGAATATAGTTAATGCTACTAAATTGTACACTTGAAAATGGTTAAAATGAGAAATTCTGTGTATATGTTACTACAATAAAATGTTAAAGAAAAAGAGGCAGCACAAAAGTGGGAATGAGCAGTCCTATTTGGGTGGGAAATGAAGATCAGAAAATGTAAAAATGCCATTTGAATCAATAAATACTCTTTGGATTCCTCCTTTGTGTCAAGCACTATGCTAGGTGCCGGAACAAATAGATAAAATACTATAGAAACTACTCACACACACGCATGTACGTGCACACCAATTTTCTTTTTCTCTACAAAAATTTCAAATCACATCCTTGTTTTGAATGTGACAGTCTGGTTCCCAGGGATTGGGTTCCTCCTTTGCTGAGTGAAGGGCACTTTGGTGGAGTTGGGTGGCTGTCAGAAGCAGGAGTTCCTATCAGCCAGACGTTCTCATCCCAGGTGGAAGTACTGTCTGTGGTGGCTCAGCAGATCCTCAGCATTCAACAAGCCATTATCCGGAAGCTAAAGACGTTCATCTTTGAAGGCACTGAGCTCTCTCTCAACCCAACCTGTGCCGTCTTCATCACCATGAACCCCGGGTATGCTGGCAGGGCTGAGCTACCAGATAACCTCAAGGTAAACATCCAGAGTGTATAAATTCTGGGCTTACTCCATGGTACAGGGACTTCTGGAGGTAACTGGGGGGCTTCTAGAGGAGTCCATCACCTGAACCAGGAGGTGGTTTTCGGCTGTGAGAGGAAATAATGGAGAGCTGATGGTAAGACAGTGGTACTTGGCCTCAGACCATAGTTATTTCCCCAAAACAGTCTCAAGGAGGAGGAGAAATATGTGTGTAATAATCAATGGCAAAAATAGGAAACAATGAGACTAGAACAAGGGTCACTATTTCAATTTCCTGCAGGGGTCACGCAGGTAAATATAAATGAGATGCAAGTTAGGCGTGGTAGGAACTCGGGTGAACTCCCCATCGAGAGGCAGCAGCCACTGCTTAGCTCCAGTCGACTGTTGCCAAGGAGAAGGAGTTGCCGAATCTTCTCATTTTTTCAAGAGAAGCCAGAGATTTGGATTTTTAAAAGAAACCTCCGGATTCTTAGACCCTGTTTCAATACAAAAACATCACTGTAGACCAAACAAAATAGATCCATTTACAAGAGAGTATCACAGTTCAGTACAGAGACCCCTGGTAAACCTAGGCTGGAGCTCCCCATTTATTGCTAAGCTGGCTAAGCCTAAGTAGTTTCAAGACCAACTGTTCAAACCGGCAAAAGAGATAGCAAGAGAGGACATTTCTCCTCAGTGCCTATTGCTGAGCTGGCCTGAGTGACAACCTTGGCAACAGACATTGGTCCTGCTGCTAGTTGAGAATTAAAATGCCCCTGATGGGAAAGAGAGAGCCAACCAGGCCATTTTCAAGGGAACAGACCTAGAAGACCTCAGCATTCTGCTCTCATGGAAGGAAAAAACCCTGAAGAATACAAGATGGATAGATCTCCTTCCTGTGGAAAGAGCTCCTACCACTGCAGCTGCATGGAAAGGCTGACCAGAGGGAGAATTTCAGGCCTGCCCTCTTATTGATTTTATTCTGATTTATTGCTCCAGCCCCTTGCATGCAAGAGAACAGAGAGCCGCAACCACACCAACACCCACTGATGTGCTAGAAATGCACACCAATTAGTGCCCGGTAATCTTAACCAGACAGACTGCTCCTCCTCCTCTCTGGGAGTGGAAAACAATCAGGGAGTCCCTTAAAAGAGACCCCTCTCTTCTTGGTCAACATAGGCCAGTGAATGTAGAAGTAGAATTCAACCCCCATTTCTTCTTTTTTGTTTTGTTTCGTTTTGTTTTGTTGTTATTTTTTTCGTTGTTTTAACCACTCATTCACTGTAACTCTGCCAACCTTGCACCACTCCCAGCCAACAACCTTGGTAACTCTGTACAAACAATTTTCATGAGATGGTGTGACCTAGTAGAAAGCATCCAGGGGTTGGTGTCAGGAAGCCCGAGTTCTAATCCTGGCTCTCCTCTAGCTGCATGACTTTGGCAGGTCATGTCAATTATCTGGGGACACTTCTCTAAGATCTAAGATAAAAACAATAGCTGATGTTTACTGAGCACTTAATACATACCACACACTTTTCTAAGCACCTCACTTACATTATTGAATTTGTTCTCACAAGAACTCTATGAAGAGGGTACAGCTGTGAACCTATTGTGAGATGAAAGAACTGAGATCTAGAGGGTTTACATAACTTGCCACAGCTAGTAGGTGGCAGAACAGGAATTCAACTTAAGATCTGTCTGATTTCAGAATGCCTCTGCTGCATGATGGTCCTGCATTCCTGAATGACTTTTGCTTTCCATGTTGAATCCTGGGAAGCTCCAGTAGTTGAATGGTGCCGTGAGATGTCTTCATTTGGCACAGGAAAATGAGGTGTTGTTGGAACCTCAGCACCTAGTATATTCCACATGCCCATGAGGGACCCATGGTGGCAACACATACCTGGACAGGGTCAGCAGGAAAGTTAGTTGGGCAGGAGATCTGTTCAATGAAGGTGGTACCTCTGCACTGACCTGTCCTCCAGCTCTCTTTTCCTTGATTGTCACTGGAGTGGCCTGAATGATTAGGCTATTTCTCTTTGCTGTTGGAGATATACCTGGCTCCAGTATTCACTATAGATGTTCAGGATCACCATATGTGTTTAGGTTCTGATTGGCTGGTTATTTCTTTGCCAGGCCTTGTTCCGGACAGTGGCCATGATGGTACCAGATTATGCCCTGATAGGAGAAATCTCCCTCTACTCTATGGGATTTCTGGACTCTAGGAGGTATGTGACATTGGGTCTTCTCCTTTCCAGTGGGTTCCGAAAGGCCGTTAAAGAGTGGCTTCCTGTCTGGTAGATTCAAGGAAGGTTATTCATTGGGAGAAAAGAGAGAATCTTACTTCTCTCATTGGCTGATCTGGGAACACAGTCTTGGCCTTGGTCCTGACCCCATCCCTGACCGGCAAATGACCCAAAATCCCAAGAAATGGCTTCCTCTTTCTTTTCATGTATCCTAACTTCTATTGAAGAAAGCAGCCACCCATCTCCTACCCACTCCTCACTCAACCCATACACCTACCCACACACACACATTGCTAGGCAAGGCTGTTAAACATATGGATCATTCCAAGATTGAAGAGGGAAACTGAATATAATTTACAATTAACATTCTTATCAATAATATATTTATTGACTCCAGTCAACTGAGTTATCTCATATTCAAGTGTGACCCATTTCTCAAAGACACACATGTACACACTTAGCGGTATTTTTGTGTGTATGTGAGTACAGACACATAACAACACTCCAAGAGTTATGAATATTCATTGTAAGAAATAGGCTTTTATTGGCCTGTTCCAAATGTTACATTTGTCTTGGCCATAATCAATTGACTTTTTATTACAACAGATGTCTCCACAAGGTCTTTGGTGCCTTTGTAGCCTGGATATCCATAACCGTCCAAGGGGCTGCAGAAACCCTGATAGAATGTGTCACCCTTCCTAGGCCAAGAGGCTGCCTCAGACTTACCATTAGTCATATGGGGTTTAATTTATTTTTTATAGTAGATCTGGATTGCTTTGGTTTTCCCATTCAACTCATTACTTTATTCAACTGAGAAACCTTTATGGAGCACCCACCATGTGCCAAGCCCTGTGCTGGTGAACAACAGAGGCAGACTTCTTTTAAAACAAATCAGTTTTGTTGGGAGGATCTCCAAATGGGAAGCATACATAAGTGTAGTAGTTAAGGTAACCCTAACTTCCATAACCTAATGGCTTAACATAGCAGAAACTTATTTTTCATTCACTGGAAATCCAAAATGGGTGTTTGTGCCCTGGGGCAGTTCTCCCACAAGGGATGGTTCAAAGACCCAGGTTATATCTTGTGGCTACAAGGTATGGGCACAGAGAGTCTCCCAGTGGAGGCTTTCATGGACCAGCCCTGGAAATGTCATACTTCCCTTTCATTCCCATTCATGGCCACACCTGACTCCATGGAAGACTGGGAAATGTGATCCAGCTGTGTGCCCAGGAAGAGTAAGAAATGGCAGAACACCTAAGTATACCTATGATGTGTGCTGAGTATAATAAACTTTGAATTCATTCTCTCAAACTGAAAAAGTAAAACCTAGATATTGAAAAAAAAAAATCATAATGTTACATAAGTGAACAAAGAGTGTTTCTCCTCAGTGACCTTTCCCACTCTCCAGGGATCAACATTGTTGACAGCTTGATGCATTCTTTCCAAACTTGTGTGGGTCTGTATGTGTGTAGGTATGTATGTACTTATGTATACATATATACACACATGAGCACATAAAAGTATATGCACATATAATTTCACATGCAGTACCTTTTATGTGTGTATGTGTTTATTTGCTTTTTTTCATCAACATATCACAGAGAACCCCAACTTTGCAAGAGAGTTACAGTGCAACCTTAGCTCATTCTGTTAACTCTGTTTTAAAAAAACACTCGAATGGTAGGACTTCTCTGTCATGTCCTTGGGCAAGCCTAGTTTCTGAAGGGGCCGGGGACAAGGATGTTGTCTGCATACCTGCCTTTGCTTCCCAGTCTCGCTCGGAAGATTGTGGCTACCTACCGCCTGTGCTCGGAGCAGCTGTCCTCGCAGCACCACTATGACTACGGCATGCGTGCCGTCAAGTCTGTGCTCACTGCCGCTGGCAACCTGAAGCTCAAGTACCCAGAGGAGAATGAGAGTGTCCTGCTGCTCCGGGCCCTGCTGGATGTCAACCTGGCCAAGTTCTTAGCTCAAGATGTCCCTCTGTTTCAGGTATGCAGGGGTTTGGGACCTTGGCCAAAGACTGCAGCTCAACTTCTGAAGAGGAAAGATTCCCTTTGGCACCCTCTCCACGTCCTTCATGGTGTTCTTCTATCTTTTGCCACCCTCTCTACCTCCAACCAGGATCTCTGGTGTCTGCTACCCTCCCATGAAATGTTAAATGCAAATGGTAACAGCAAACATCCCTGTCTAGTTCTTGATATTAATTGAAATGATTTCACTGATAGGATAATATTTGCTGTTGTGTTTAGGTAGTTGTTTTTATCAAATTTAATTATTTTCCTTTTATAATTATTTCAATGCCCATCTTCCTTACCAGGCTGTTTCCATCCCATCAATACAGAAACCGTGACTATCTTGTTCATTCCTAGTACAAGGACTCAAAGATAGTATGGACTCATTAAGTACTTGTTGACTTTTTACAAATATTTGGGAGAGTTATCATGTTTTACAGATAATGTGATAGTTTGTAATTTTTGATGGGTTTTGGTGGAGGAAAAATGAGGTTTGGAATTTTTCCATGATTTCTGCTGTCCATAGATCTCTTTTTAGTAAAGTGTTGAAATTACATATCTGATACTTCATCCTTGCCACCTTCTCTTGAATTCTCATTAACAGGGAATTATATCAGATTTATTTCCTGGAGTTGTTCTTCCAAAGCCAGACTATGAAGTTTTTCTGGAAGTGCTGAATGAGAACATCAAAAAGATGAAACTCCAGCCAGTACCCTGGTTTATTGGGAAAATTATCCAGGTTAGTTCCTTGTACCCATATGAGAAAATGTACCTGTTTTACTGTTTGCTGGAGTCAGGAGTTAGAAAGACTTATTATAGCAGCTTGGAACCAACAGCAATAAGAGGTTCCTGGGAAGGTGTGGAAGTAAAAAGATCACTTAGCAGACTCCTCTGCCTTCAGTTTTTGTTTCCAGGTGTTGAAGTTTAGAATTCAGTATTTTTCCTGTGATAATTGTCCTTGAGGTTTCTTCTTTAATTTGGGAATGAAACAGATCCTTTGGGAGGTGTTTTAGTTTTCTGGGCTGCTCAAGCAAATACCAATGCAATGTATTAAACAATGGGAATTTATTAGCTTACAGTTTTGAGGTTTAAAGAAAGTCCAAATCAAGGCATCATCAAGATGATTCTTTCTTTCCAAAGACTGTGGCATTCTGGGGCTGGCTGCTGGTGATCCTGGGGTCCTCAACTTGTTACAGAGCAAGGCACATGGTGGCATCTTCTAGTCTCTCCTTTCTCTTCTGGATCAGCTTCTTGCCTTCTGTGGCTTTCTCTCATATCTGAATCATTCCATTTATAAAGGACTCCAGTAATAGGGTTAAGACCCATCCTGATTGGGCTGTGCCACACACTCCTTAACTAAAAAAAACCTCATCAAAAGGTCCTACTTATAATAGATTCACACCCACAGCAATGGATTAGATTTAAGAACATGTTTTTCTGGGGTATATACAGTTTAAAAACACTGCAGTGAGCATTGGGCCGAATTAGAACTCTCTCAGTTCCAAATGATAGAAACCCAACTCACATTGCCTTAATCAACAGAAGGGAATCTATTCACCCACCTAACTGAAAAGTCAAGTAATATGTTGGCTGCAAGCATAGCAGGATCCAGGTTTTTAGATAAGGTCTCTCTTCATTTCTGGGCTTTGCCTCTCTGTTAAAGTTTCATTCTGACATGCGTGCCCAGCAGCTTAGGCTAACATCATCCCAGGCTCAAACCCAGTTTATAAGAGAGTATGGTGGCTTCAGCAAAAGACTCAGAATGGTTCTGATAAGTCACATGACCATCCCTGAACAACACAGAGAGAAGACCTATGCCATACCACCCCACCCCACCCCCTGCCGCACCTCCGTTGGAATTAGAGATGGAGTCAGGTCCACCCAAGTACTGTGGACTGAACCAACGAAGTGGTGGTTCCCCAGGGAAAATCAGGGTACTGTTATCAATAGATGAGAGAAGGGATGTTGGGCAGACAAACCACAAATTTCTAAACAGTCCTGATGGTGGAGAACCTCAGTGAAGCTTCAGGCTATTTTCAGAGTTCCTTTCCTGGGGTCACTTTCTATATAAAACTAGCTTAAAATGACCAAATGAACAAAGTACACTTTCTCTGCCATCTGGCCCAGAGTCCATAAGGAGACTGAGGGTCCAGAGAGGGAAGAGATTTGGAATTGGTACAGACTTGGGTTCAAATCCCACTCCAGTCACTTTTTGTTGTGGGATTTTAGTCAAGTTAGTTCACCTCTCTGAGCCTCAGTTCCCTCATTTGTAAAATGGAGGCAGTAAACCCCTTCCCCAAAGGATCATTATGATAGAACAAGTATTCATAAAATGATGGGTATAGTTCCTGATATTACATCATGATCAACCATACTATCTCCATAATCATCAACATCATCCATGTCTACATTTCCCAAAGTCACACTATAAGTTAGAATTAAGGGTGAAGGCTAGAGATCCAGGTCTCCAGATTCTGAGATCAGACTGCTTTGTGGTAAAAATAATGATTTTTCTCCCTATTATATCACCAAGTAAGCTAGTTTTCAATACAATTCATTTAAATCAATATTGCATGCCAATGTATTCAATGGTGTTTTACAGATAGACTAGTTTCTAACCATCTTTTATATCAGAAATTTCAAACATGCAGAGAAGTTGAAAGAATTGTACAGTTAATTCTCATGTACCCACCACCTAGATTTTACAATGAATATTTTACTATATTTGCTTTATCACTTATCCATTCATCCATTTGATTTTATCATGTATTTCAAAATAAGATTCCGACCCACAGATAAACTTTTTATATAGCTTGGTACCAATTGATAATCTTTTCAAAAAACAAGCTATCTGGAGCTACATGCCCTTTGTATACTGATAACTTGATAGTCCATTTACGGGGTGTGGGAGGAGGAAGGTGTGAACCTATTGAGTCATTGATGCCTGCCTCTCCCTTATTTCCAATATGCAGTCACTCCATTCAGCTTTATTCAGTATTTTGTTGTTTGATTCTCTGCTGTATCCATGGCTGTGACAGAACAGTATCTGGCACATTGTAGGTGTTTGATAAATATTTGTTGAATGGTATTTGTCCCTTTTTCTATACCCCTATTGTCACTACCCTCCTTTAGACCCTCCTCCTTATCACTTACCTCCAAGATGAATAATAATGAGGAATTAGTCTAAAAATTAAAAGTTTTGTATGTCCCTTTTCTTTGAGGGACTCACAGTCTAAAGGAGGAGAGAAAGAAAGTCATAAAATTTCACATAAATATAAATGACCAAAACATCTGTTTCACCTCTCATGGGCTACTTGTCACAGACTGAGAGGAGCAATCAGAAAATTCATAGCTGATTTTCAAGGTTAGAGGAGAAGATCATATGGAAATTCATTAATATTTTACAGTATGGGGCCTGGCTCAAGAAAGACAGTTTCATCTACCTAGAGCTCCAATCAAGACAGAGTAGCATTTAAGCCCTGAGAAAGGAAGTTTCAATAGAAGTGCAGTTTGCTCAAATGACCACTGTTTCCTTTTCCTCTATAAAAGCAAATGGTGGGAGGGGGCAAGATGGAAGCATAGAGAGGAATGAAATTTAGTTAGTCCCCTGGAACAACTAATAAACAATCAGGAACAACTAGTAAGTGATCTGGAATAACAGCTGGGAGACTTCCATGAGTGTCCACACATTGTACACCAACCTGGATTGGGAGGAATGCCTGAGATCGCAGCATGGAATCTGTGAATAGAAACTGCAGACCCAGGCTGAGAGACCCCTCCCCCCATGGCATGCTGAGCTGCAAAACCTCACTGTGGTAGACTGATCTTAAAGAACCGGAAGACTCATCTGTCCCAGGAGGGGGAGCCCAGAAGACCAGGTGTTACCTCTGGCTGATGAGTGAAACTGGGGGGCCATGAACTGGCTCTGAAAGGGGGCTTTCTGACCCTTTTTCTCTCTCTCAACCTGAGGGGCTCAGTGGAGAGAGCCTCAGCCATTTTCAGTTCATAGTGTTCTGAACCAGACGGGGGTGGAGATGATAACAGAGTCAGAGAGACAACAATGCAAATGCAGATGATACCTCTCTAGGGGGTGTATTTTCCCTAAGAGGAAGGAGGTATGGCCCAGCTCTACTACTGGTCTTCCCTTCAGAACCAGACCCAAGAGCCTGGGGGAAAACTGCCAAAACAGAAACTAAGGAGGCCACACCCCCTTACACCCAGTCAGGAGCCATAGGCTGACAGGTGCCACCTGCTGGGCAGGTTAGGAAAAGCACAGCAGCTAGAGACCTCACGGGAAAGTCTGTCAATCTCTAAGACACACCCGCAGGGAGACTTAAACTGAATATAACCCCATTCTGAGACCTGAACCCATTCTGATCTGGAAAAATCTGATTGGGGTAACCAAGAAAACCAGATGCCAAGACAATAGAAAATTACAATCTACACTAGGGAAAACGAAGATATGGCCCAGTCAAAGGAACAAACTTACACCTCAATCAAGATACAGTTGAGATATTGTTTCACTTTAATGAAACAATCTATTAAAGTCTTTCAAAGAAATATGCTAAACCAAATCAAAAACCAAATTAATGAGTTCAGGGAAAATATGGCAAATGAGATGAAGGCTATAAAGAAAACACGGGGCAAACATAAGGTAGAAATCGAAAGTTTGAAAAAACAACTGGCAGAATCTATGGAAATGAAAGGCAAAGCACAAGAGATGAAAATCACAATGGAGATATACAACAGCAGATCTCAAGAGGCAGAAGAAAACACTCAGGAACTGGAGAACAAGACACCTGAATTCCTACACATAAAAGAACAGATAGGGAAAAGAATGGAAAAATATGAGCAATGTCTCCAAGAACTTAAGGACAAAATGAAATACAGGAATATAGGTATCATTGGTGTCCCAGAAGGAGAAGAGAAGGGAAAAGGGGCAGAAGCAATGATAGAGGAAATAATCAATGAAAATTTCCCATCTCTTATGAAAGACATAAAATTACAGATCCAAGAAGCGCAGTGTACCCCAAGCAGAAAAGATCTGAATAGACTGTGCCAAGACACTTAATAATCAGATTATCAAACATCAAAGACAAAGAGAATTCTGAAAGCAGCAAGAGAAATGCAATCCATCACATACAAAGGAAGCTTGATAAGATTATGTGTGGATTTCTCAATAGAAACCATGGAGGCAAGAAGGAAGTGGTGTGATATATTTAAGATACTGAAAGAGAAAAACTGCCAATCAAGAATCCTATATCAGCAAAACTGTCCTTCAAATATGAAGGAGAGTTTAAAATATTTTCTGACAGACAATGAGAGAGTTTGTAAACAGGATAACTGTGCTGCAGAAAATACTAAAGGGAGCACTACAGACAGATAGGAAAAGACAGAAGTGAGGGGTTTGGAACACAATTTTTGATGATGGTAGCACAGCAATGGAAGTATACTGAACAAAGATGACTGTGAGTATGGTTGAAAGAGGAAGGTTAGGAGCATGTGGGACACAAGTACAAAAGAGGAAAGATAAAGACCGGGACTGTATAACTCAGTGAAACCTAGAGTGCTCAACAATTGTGATAAAATGTACAAATATGTTTTTACATGAGGGATAACAAATGAATGTCAACCTTGCAAGGTGTTAAAAATAGGGAGATATTGGGGAAAAAATACGATCAATGCAAACTATAGTTAACAGAAACATTGTATTATGCCTCCTTTAATGTAACAAAGGCAATATATCAAAGCTAAATGCCTATAAGAGGGGGGCGTAAGGGAGAGGTATGGGACTCTTGGCATTGGTGATGTTGTCTGACTGTTATTCTACTTTAGTTTAATTCTATCTTTCCTTTTGTTGCTTTTTAGCTGTTGTGGGTTTTTTTGTCCTTTCTTTTTCTTTTTCTTTTATCTCTTTAACTTCTTTGACTCTTCCTCTTACTTTGTAGAAGAAATGGAGATGTCCTTACATAGATAATGGTGATGGTGATGAATGCATAAATATGTGACTATACAGGGAACCATCAATTATTTACTTAGGACGGAAAGTATGGTGGGTGAACAAAACTGTCTTAAAAAAAAGGAGTTGAAGAAACTTTGAGGGCACTATATTGAGTGAAATGAGTCAGACATATAAGGACAAATATTGCATAGTCTCACTGATATGAGCTAATTATAATATGTAAACTCATAGACTTGAAATATCAGTTACCAGGATGTAGAACGAGGCCAAAGAATGGGGAGAGGTTGCTTATTATGAGCAGAATGTTCAACTAGGTTGAACCTAAGTGTTGGGAAAGGGACAGAGGTGACGATAGCATGTTATTGTGAGAATAACTCACAGTGCTGAATGGTGTGTGGATATGGTGGAAAGGGGAAACTTAGAGTCATGTATGTCACCAGAAGGAAAATTGGATGTTAAAATATGATAATGTATAAAACAGTGAATCTTGTGGTGGACAATGTCCGTGATTAACTGTACAAATATCAGAAATCTCTTTCATGAACTAGAACAAGTGTATGACACTATAGAAGTTAATAATAGAGGGGCATATAGGGAGAAAAGTATACCTATTGCAAACTATGTACTACAAAAAAAAAATATGCAAAGGTGTAATGAAAAGATTAGGAGCACTGATACCAGACAGTCCTGTGTTCAAACTCTGGCTCCACCACTGATGAGCCTGGGCAGTTTACTTAACCTTTCTTGGACTGTTTTCCCATCCATGAAAGATGATTCAGGATACCTGAGTGGATTAAATGAAACAATTTGAGTAAATCCCCTGATGCTTAGCACCTTAAATAATCTGAGGCACACAACTATATTTATTCATCCAAAAAAATATTTAAACAATATCCTTAAACAATAAAAGGATAGTGTTACACTAGTGTAGGAGTGACTGTGGGAATCCCCTTTTGACCCCTCATTCTTCACTGAGTTCAGACTTAAAGATCTGGAGGTCCACATTGATTCACTTCTGATATGATGGCTCCTTTCAGATCTATGAGATGATGCTGGTAAGACATGGCTACATGATTGTCGGAGACCCAATGGGAGGCAAGACCTGTGCTTATAAAGTATTGGCTGCAGCTCTGGGTGATTTACAAGCAGGTAAAACTCACATCTCTGACTACCAGGGAAGGACAGGACTTCCCACTCAACTGGCTGGCTCCATGGAGATAATGCCAGGCTGTTAGTTTTGCCAGCCCTGGATCATGACGTGAGAGCTAGAAATAGAACATGGCACACAGATGTCTGCAGGCAGAAAAATAAAAGGGTGGGGGAGGGGGACTTCTAACTGGAGATTTTATGTAATTGAGGCTGAAGGAATTTTCTCAAATGCTGAACAATGGCTTCTCCAAAGGTTTGCCATTGAGAGAGAAACTCCTGTCATTAACCTAAACAAAATTAGACCAATTTGCAACAAATCATTACATGCTTTCTTTTTTTTTCCTTTCCTCCCCTTTCCATCCTTTCTTTCATTCCCATCCCTTTGCTTCCCTTGCCTTTCCTTTCTTTCGCTTTCTTTCCCTTTACTCCTTCCCTCCCTCCCTCCCCTTCTTCCTTCCTTTTCTTACTTTTAATGTAGATGATAAGAGCTCAGACCTTTGAATCAGACCTAGATAGATCTTGGGGAAATGACTAAACCTTTCTTAGCTTCTGTTTTTCCAGCTGTAAATTGGGATTATTGTAAGAATTAAATGAGATTATGCAGATAAATAACCTAGCATAGTGCTTGCTCAACAATGTAGGCTGTATTTATTGCCAAAGAAACAGTTTTGAGGGTTATTTTTATAAAACACAACCCTGTGGTTTTGAACACCAGTGGCTTGTTACGGCAGTGTTTACTTGATCACTTCAAGTGCATTGTTTAAAATTTTTTTTCTAACATTTGATGATAGAGTTGTTGGATTTTTGAGGTTTTGATTTGGGGACTAACTCAGGCTTAATCACAAATTTGGGCATTTCTGCCTTAAGTAATAATTTTGGCATTTGGATAGAATTTAGGAAACTAAATGAAGGTTCAGGATTCAGCAGAAATGGCTCTTTATTTAGTTTGTGGTTCAAGCACTCCCACTTTTCCTCACTTTGAAGCATCATGTAAAGTGTGATGTTCTTTTCTGCTACTAAGTACACATACTGTGCCATCTATCAGCCCATATTATCTGGTTGGGCCTGGTACTCCAATAATGTGCACAAATGACACAGTATTTCTTGATTGCTTATTGAACAATTGGGGAAGAGGTTTCAGAACTAAACTCGTTCTTCAGATAGAGAAAAAAAAGGTAACTATAATTTTCCAGAATCTTTCTTTACCTCTATTACCCCATCTCAAGGCAAAGTCAGAATTCTTAGAATGGCTGTGAGAGCTTCAGGTACATAAAGAGGACTAAAAATATGACATCTCTCTCCCTTACTGCTTGTATTCTTTTAGGCCCAGCCAAATTTCTTTAGTCCTGCATCTGACTGGCACATTGGCTCTGTTTGAAAAGAGCCTATAAAGGGAGTGTAGTGAAAAACTAATGACTGTAATTACCTGACATTGCCTATCCAGATATTCCAATTATTTTAAGTTCTGGGTGCTCATTTTACAAGGACTGTCCTTGGAGACATATTTTTAAAGGTTGGCTGGTCTTTGAGATGGCATTATCTTTTGTCTGAAGTTCTGATCTCCCCCAGAGCCTTTCTAACACCTGTTGGACCTTCTTACCCAGCCAACCAGATGGAGGAGTTTGCCGTGGAGTACAAGATCATTAACCCCAAGGCTATCACCATGGGGCAACTGTATGGGTGCTTTGACCAAGTGAGCCACGAGTGGACGGATGGGGTCCTTGCCAATGCTTTCCGAGAGCAAGCATCGTCAACATCTGATGACCGCAAGTGGATTATATTTGATGGGCCAGTGGATGCTGTTTGGATTGAAAATATGAACACTGTTCTGGATGACAATAAAAAGGTAGCTACTTAGTTTGGAGTCACTTTTACATGGGTGGGTGGGGGGTGAATAAACTCTTTTATTGAAGTGAGTGATTGATTAAAACTATATAATACATTTATTACACTAAAGATAAATGCCCCATAAGAGAGTAACAGTTATAAATTCATGAGTTATACCTCTTGTTTGTGCTTGTAGTTGATAAGCTAATTGTATTTAAAGATAATATTGTACAGTGGTTAAAAACCTTGGTGCTGGCTTCAGATTGAACTCCTAGCTCTACTGTTAAGCTGTGTTGTATTTTAGGCAAGTTGCTTATCCTTTCTGAACCTCTGTTTCCTCGTTTGTAAAAATGCAATAATAAAATAAGGCTGTTAAGGATTAAATGAGATAGTTCATACCTAATACATCTCATATAGGGAGTATTTTGGTTATCCATTGCTGTGTAACGAACTACCCCAATAATTAGTAGCTTAAAATAGCCGTTTATTTAGCTCATGATTTTATGGGTTAGGAATTTTGGAAGGGCACAGCTGGGTAATTGGTCTCTAATCCTCGTGCTGCCAGCTGGGACAGCTAGAGCTGAGGATCCTCATCCACAATGGTTTCTTTACTCTGTGTCCAGGGTCTCATTCTTCCTTGGCCTCTCTCCCTCTCCTAATAGCTTCCCGCCCTCCAGACCTTTCCTGATAGCTTGGGGTTCTCACATGGTGGTCTTTTACCTGGTGACTGGCTTCCAAGAGGCAGAAAATGGAAGTTTCCTGGAAATTAAGGGCTATGCCTGGAGCTGGCACAGCATCACTTCCTCTGAACTGTGTTGGTCAGAGAAGTCACAGGGGCTTCCCAGACTCAAAGAGGTGGAGAAAGACCCTCCACCTCTTGAGGAGCGTGTGGCAGGGTCATTCTGGAAAAGTGCATGTAGGATGGGAGATATTGTTGCATCAGTCTTTGGAAAATACATTCTATTACAGTAAGTGTAGTGGTGAAACAGCTTGGACTCTGGAGCCAGACCACCTGGGTTCACATCCTGACACTCTGCCACTTATTAGCTGCATAACCGTCTCTCTATGATTCAGTTTCATCATCTGTAAAATGGGGATAATAGTATCTTCTTCAGAGTGTTGTTGGGAAGATTAAATAATTAATATTTGCAAACTGCATCTAATAGTGCCTGACATATGCTAAGTGCTATATAGGTGTTTGTTAAATAAAGTAAAATTTTGAAAAAACCAATCAAAATTGATCACCACTTCAAGCAAGGATTCCTACACAGAATAAGTCATTATCAAATCAATATATATTTTCATAACTGTACTTAAATTTCACAAGACTAAGGGTGACTCATGGTCAACAATGGTAGGCCTAACTATCCAAATTATACACATACACTAATTATAGCATGTGCATAATTTTGATTATATAACATGTAAAAATAGAAATGTTTTATAACATGATATGGACTATATTCTATGAACTTAACTGTTTAAACTTTTTATTATAGTAACATATTTGCAATTCAAAATTTCCCTTTTTAACCACATTCAAGTATATAATTCAGTGGTAGTAATTACGTTCACAATATTATGCCGCCATCACCAATATCTATTACCCAGACTGTTTCATTACCTCAAACAGAGACTGTACAGGGAACTTTATTTTTACTGGGGGTGGGAGGGCAGAGATAGGGAGGGGGGAGGGGGAAGGGAAGGGAGAAGCAAGGCAAGCATATAAATTATGTCCTCCTGGAAATTAAGATAATACTGGTAAATGTGTAAAGGTGAGTCAGGACCAAATTCCTGCTATGGTTTGTGGCTGATGACCCCAATATAAGTCAACTGTCAAATGTTTTATTTCTGAAAATAGTTTCATTTAAAAAATGCTTAATAAGAAAATTAGGGCCTAGATTGTTAGCTCCTACAGCAGTTACATTTATTCCTGAGTTTTAACTGTTATTTCTAAATTCTGAGATGTTGTGCTCTTTGTATATAACCTGGTAGTTTCCTGGAACTTTGGGTATCTGTGTGACACCTGAGACTCAGAGTTTGAGTTCTGCAACTCTGAAAGTCAGCATTACTCCATACAGCAACTGTTAAAGAAGCTGAAAAAGAGATCAGACTTCAATTAGAGATATGAATGAGGCTGATCTGATTAGGTCTAAAGTAAATAATAATACAGGATAAAGGATGATATTGTCTGTATTTTAAAACTTCAACTTCTGTGTGAGACCAAAGGAAGAGATATTTGTTTTGTCCAAAATTTACATTTTCTATAGCATAGTGTCTAACTTACCATACCTGGTCAGTTTATTTAAACAACCTAGTTACCTGGAACCTAGAATAGAGAATAAGATCTTGTTATTCTGTACAGGTTAATATAATACCCTGAAACATTCCAGAGTAATTTGGGCAGAAAATAAAAAAAAAGTATTTGCAAAGTCCCTTGAGGGACTGTAGAAAAAATGTGGAACTATTACACTTCCCCACCTGGGGAATACCTCATATTCTCTTAAGCATTACAGGCTCCCAATTTAATAAGCCAAGCCCTTGGTCTTGAGGCTTGCCCTTATGGAACTTATTTCTGTGGTGGCAAAGCTAAGTCTACAACAAAAGAGAACCTCTTTTGTTGCTCAGATGTGGCCCCTCTCTCTTTAAACCAAACTCTGCAAATAAACACACTACCTTCCTCACTATGTGGGAAATGATTTCCAGGGGTTAAGTCTCCTTGGCAATGTAGGGCATGTCTCCCAGGGATGGGCCTGGTCCTGGAATTGTGGGATTGACAATGCCTTCTTGACCAAAAGGGGGAAAAGAAATGAAACAAAATAAAATTTCGGTGGCTAAGAGATTTCAGACAGAGTCAAGAGGTCATCCTGGAGGTTACTGTTATGCAAGCCTCAGCCAGATACTGCAAATTGCCACAGTATGCCAGGCCCCAACCAACAGTATTCCTGAAAACCCTAAAGAATACCCTGGGCTCTGTCTAAGATTCTATATAAGTTTTTCTTATTAAGTTTATTTTTTCAGAAACTTAAAGCTTCCACATTGTTCCTATTCCAGATAAGCACTGAAACACAGATGTACCAGTCTCTTCAAGAACATCAACCAGTTTCTTTACCCCATAATGTCGACACCCCTTTTCAGCATGAAGAAGTTAGAATGGTCATTCCCCAGATATCCCTGAAGACTAAGAGAATGATCAAAAGGGGAAGGAGTTGAAATTGGGAAGTTAGGATTTAACAGATGATTATGACTAATGACTCATTATATTTCTTTTTAGTGTCTAGTGTATTAGAATAGCCAGAAGGAAATACCTGAAATTATTGAACGGTGACCCAGTAACCTTGATCTTTGATAATGATTGCATTACTCTATCTTTTTATCTTATGACTCTGTGATTATAAAAACCTTGTGACTAACACCCACTTTATCATGTGTATGGTTAGGTGAGTAATAAAATAAAGACTTCCAAAAAATAATAACTTTCCACACAAATTTGAAAAAAGCAGTTTTATTGAGATGTATTCACATACTATATAATCCATCCAAAGTGTACAATCAGTGACTTTTAGTATATTCACTGTTGTGCATTTGTCACCATAATCAATTTTAGAACATTTTCATTGCTCCAAAACAGAAAAACTCCATATAGCTCAGCAGTCACCACTCAATCCCTCTATCCTTCCCCATCCTTACAAAATGGCTAATCTATTTCTGTCTCTATAGATTTATTTATATTTACATTTTATATAAATGGGATCATAGAATACATTGTACTTTGTGCCTGGTTTCTTGAACTTAGCATAATGGGTTTTTTAAAATTAATTTTTTAATCGGAGAAGTATAGGCTTACAAAGTCTTGTAACAAACTACAGTATTCCCATATACTTCTCTATTATTGACACTTTGCATTAGTGTTACAATTGATGAAATAATATTAAAATAGAACTATTAACTATAGTCCATAGTTTACATTAGGTGTATTTCCCCCATATACCACCTTATTACGAACACCTTGAATAAGTGTCATACATTTGTTGTAACTCATGAAAGAACACTCTTATACTACATTAACCCCACACATCATCCACAACAGGGTTCACTGGTGTAGCATCCCATGTTTTATCTTTTAACTTTCATTCTAGTAATATATGCAACCCAAAACTTCCCCTTTCAACTACATCCACAGGTATAATTCAGCACTGTTGATTACACTCAAAATAATGTGCTACCATAAACACCATCCTTTTCCAAACCTTTACAATGCATCTAAATAGAAATTCTGTGTGCAAATTAAGCATCAGCTCCCCATTCTCTACCCTCAAGCTATCCCATAGTAACCTATATTCTAGACTCTAACTTTATGGATTTGCTTATTCTAATTGGTTTATATCATACAATATTTGTCCTTTTGAGCCTGACTTATTCACTCAGGTTACTCAAGGTTCCTCTGTGTTTTTTGCATGTATCAGGACATCATTCCTTTCTACAACTGAATAATATTCCATTCTGTGTATATACCACATTTTGTTTATGCATTCATCAGTTGATGGACACTTGGTTGCTTCCATCTTTGGGCAATTGTGAATAATGCTGCTAAGAACATTGGTGTGTCAATATCTGTTTGAGTCCCTGCTTTCAATTCTTTTGAGTATATACCTAGTAGCAGGATCACCAGGTCATAAGGCAATTCTATATTTAGCTTCTTGAGGAATTGCCAGTCTTCCACAGCAGCAATACCATTTTACATTCCCACCAGCAATGAATGAGTGTTCCTGTTTTTCCACATCCTCTCCAACACTTGTAATTTTCTGTCTTTCTTAATAGTAGCTATTCTAGTGGGTGTAAAATGATATCTCATTGTGGTTTTGATTTGCATTTCCTTAATAGCTAGTGATGTTGAGAATTTCTTCATGTGCTTTTTACCCATTGTTATATCTTCTTGGGAGAAATGTTTATTCAGGTCTTTTATCCATGTTTAAATTGTGTTGTTTGTCTTTTTATTGTTGAGTTGTAGGATTTCTTTATATATTCTAGACAATAAACCCTGTGGAAATGTGATTTACAAACATTTTCTCCCATTGAGTAGATTGTCTTTTCACTTTCATGACAATGTCCTTTGAAGCACAAAAGTTTTTAATTTTAAGGAGGTTCTATTTATCTATTTTTTCTGTCATTGCTTGTGCTTTGGGTGTAAAGTCTAAGAAACCATTGCTTAACACAAGATCATGAAGAAGGTTCCCTACATTTTCTTCTATGAGTTTTATGGTTCTGGCTCTTATATTTAGGTTTTTGGTCCATTTGGAGTTAATTTTTGTGTATGGTGTGAAAAGGGGTCCTCTTTCATTCTTTTGCATGTGAATATCCCATTCTCCAAGCACCATTTTTTGAAGAGACTATTCTATCCCAATTGAGTGGACTCGGGAGCCTTGTCAAGAATCAATTGGCCATAGGTGAGAGGGTCTATTTCTGAACTCCCAATTCAATTCCATTGGTCAGTATATCTGTCCTTGTGCCATTGCTGTGCTGTTTTGACCACTGTAGCTTTGTAATATGCTTTATAATATCAATATTTTTAAATTCGTTGAGACTTTATGACCCAGCATGTGGTCTATCTTAGAAAATGTTCCATGAGCACTTGAGAAAAACAGGTATCATGGTGTTGTGGGGGTGTAGTGTTCTATAAATGACTCTCAAGCCTAGTTCATTTATCATACAATTCAACATCTCTGTTTACTTGTTGATCCTCTGTCTAGATGTTCTATCCATTGATGAGAGTGGTGTATTGAAGTCTCCAAATATTATTGTGGAGTTATCTGCTTCTCCTTTCAGTGTTCTCAGTGTTTGCCTCATGAATTTTGGGGCAGTCTGGCTTGATGCATAAATATTTATGATTCTTATGTTTTCTTGATGAATAGACCCTTTTGTTAATATATAGTGTCCTTCTTTGTCTCTTTTAATTGTTTTACTTTTGAAGTCTACTTTGGTATTAATATAGCTACTCCTGCTTTTTTCTGGTTGCTGTTTGCATGAAATATCCTTTTCCAACCTTTCACTTTCAGCCTATTTTTGTCATTGTGTCCAAAGTGAGTTTCTTGTAGACAGCATATAGATGGGTTCTGTTTTTTAATCCATTCTGCTAGTCTGTGTCTTTTTATTGGGGAGTATAATCCATTAACATTTAGTGTTATTACTGTAAGGGCAGTACTTTCTGCTATCTTTTTGTCTTTTGGATTTTATATGTCATGTCTTATTTTTTCCTTTCTCTCATTTTATCCTTCCAATCTTCATTTCTACACTCTTCTCCAAACCTTTTCTCCTGTCTTTTCCTATCAGCCTATAGCGCCCCCTTTAGTATTACTTGTAGCAGCATTCTCCTATCCATGAACTCTCTCAGTGTCTGTTTGTCTGGAAATATTTTAATCTCTCCCTCATTTTTGAAGGACAGTTTTGCTGGATATAGAATTCTTGGTTGGCAGTTCTTCTCTTTCAGTATCTTAAATATATTATACCACTGTCTTCTCACCTACATGGTTTCTGCAGAGAAATTTGTACATAGTCTTACTGAGCTTCCCTTTTATGTGATGGATTGCTTTTCTGTTGCTGCTTTCAGAATTCTCTCTTTGTCTTTGACATTGGACAATCTGATCAGTAAGTGTCTTGGAGTAGGTCTATTGGGGTCTATTTTGTTTGGGGTGCACGATACTTCTTGAATCTCTAATTTTCTGTCTTTCATAAGAGTTGGGAGATTTTCTGTGATTATTTCTTCTATTATTCTTTCTGCCTCTTTTCTCCTCTCTTCTCCCTCTGGGACACCCATAACACATATATTTGTGCATTTCATGTTGTCACTCAGCTCCCTTAGACCCTGCTCATATTTTTCCATTCTTTTCACCATCTGTTCTTTCATGTGTGTGAATTCAGATGTCTGGTCTTCCAATTCAATGATCCCTTCTTCTGCCTGTTCAAATCTACTGTTGTATCCCTCCATTGTCTTTTTCATCTCCTCCATTGTACCCTTCATTCTCATAAGTTCTGCCATTTGCTTTTTCAAGTTTATGAATTCTTCCTTATGGTCATCCAGTGTCCTCCTTATATCCTTCATCTCTTCTGCTATTTCTTCCCTCAGTTCATTGACTTGATTTTTGAATTGATTTAGCTTTGTTTGAACATCTCCAGTTAGTTCTTCCTTCAGTTCATTGAACTGATTTAGCAATAATTGCTTCAACTCCTTTGTCTCAGTTGAACTATTAGTTTTTCCTTTGGCTGGTCCATATTTTCATGTTTCCTAGTATGGCTCATTATCTTAAGCTTTCTAGGCATCTGACTTTCTTGATTAGTTTATTCTGGAGCTTGTTTTCACTCTTTTACCTAGGGTTTTCTTGTTGTTTGGCTTTGTTCTCTAACCCTTGATGTTCTGTTCAGCCTATCCTAGACCTTTAACTTAGATTCTGTTTAGTTGGTTGGAGTTTTTCACCTCTTGTTTTTCTGTTTCTTGCCCTGTCTCTGTGTAGCCTTCTTGTGTGATGGTCTCCTCACATATGGTTAACCCCAGTCAGGTTTTCCCAGTCCACAGAGGCCCAGGTCTCATGAGGGGGGTATGGAGTTTCCTTGAGAATGAGACCCTCTTGTGAGGCCTTTAGAGTCAATGCTTCTCCTATGCTGTCCAGCGGGTGGCACTTGCCAGCCCACAGTTACCCCACCAATGTAAGGAGATGTGGAGCCTTTAGTTCTCATGGTGACCCTGACCCTGTCGGGGGTGTGGCTAACTGAAGCTGGTTTCTGAATTCCAGCCCCTGGGCTCTGAGTTCCCAGAAGGAGGGCAGCCACTGGAGCTTGGCCATGGCCCCTTTTCTTGGGAAGTTATGCTGTTTAGTGGATTTTCTCTGCCACTAGACTTATTGCTTTGTCTCTCAGAGCTATCTTAGCTCTGCTTTTGCCTGGGCCTAAATTGCAAGTCTTTGAGGTTTTCTCTAATTATTCTTCTTAGAATAATTGTTTTAGAAAAAAAGGAAAAGATTAAAAAAAAAAACAGAAAAGAAAAGAAAAAGAAAAAGAAGGGCCCAGTATGAACTATTTACAGTCCTTTCATATCTAATGGGCTATTGAAATGCTAAGAGACAAGGAGTTGCGGGCCATTAAGGATCAATCAAGAAAGCAGAGAAGGGTTCTTGCCCTCTGGATTTGCATATGCGCCTGATTCTGTTTGAGCCCTGCCCTTTTCGATATGTTCACCTGAACTCCAAAATGTCTCTGTTTTTACTTTGGTTTGTATTTTTTTTTTGTTTTGTTTTTTTCCTGCTGTTTTTGCTAGCCCTATCTCCTCTCTGCTGGGCTGACTGCTCCCAGATTCTCTGGTGTCTGCTCTCAGTCTATCTATGTTTGGAGTTTTTGATCAGCAGTCTGAGTTTTCAATCAGAGCTGCAACTGTAGTTCTCCATCCTGGTTCCCAGCACCGATGGCACCTCCTCCCACAGGACCATGCCTGGCAGGGAGGGGTGTGGGTCCCCTGGCCACAGGAACTTACAGATTTTGCTGATCTCAGCTGTTCCACATGTTTGTGAATGTTGTATGAAGTATGCCCAAACTCAAATTGCTCTGCGGTGTCCAGTCCATGCAGTTCCTGGCTTTCTACCAGCTGCCCTGGAGGAAAAACTAAAACCCACACCTCACCACTCCACCATCTTGCCCCACCCCCTGTAATATGCTTTAAAGTCAGGAAGTATGAGTCCTCTAATTTTTTTCTTCTTTTATAAGATGTTTTTGTTTATTCAGGGCCCCTTACCCTTCCAAATAAATTTGGTAATTGGCTTTTCCATTTCTGCAAAGTAGGCTTTTGGAATTTTAATTGGGATTGCGTTTAATCTGTAAATCATTTTGGGTAGGATTGACATCTTAATGATATTTACTCTTCAAGACCATGAACACAGAATATCCTTTCATTTATTTAGGTCTTCTTTTATTTCTTATAGCAATGTTTTGTGGTTTTCTCTGTATGAGTCCTTTAAATCCTTGGTTAAATTTATTTCTAGATATTTGATTCTTTTAGTTGCTAATGTAAATGGAATTTTTTTTCTTGAATTTCTCCTCAACTTGCTCATTACTAGTGTATAGAAACATGACTGATTTTTGTTGATCTTGTACCCTGCCACTTTGCTGAATTTATTAGCTCTAGTAGCTTTGTTGTAGACTTTTGGGGACTTTATATTTATAGGATCATGTCATCTGCAAATAGTGCAAGTTTTACTTCTTCCTTTCTGATTTGGATGCCTTTTATTTCTTTTTCTTGCCTTGTTGCTCTGGCCAGAACTTCCAGGACAATGTTGAATAACAGTGGTGATAGTGGGCATCCTTGTCTTGTTCCAGATCTTACAGGGAAAGCTTTCAGTCTTTCAACATGGAGTATGATGACAGCTGTGTGTTTTTAATATATGTCCCTTACCGTGTTGAAGAAGTTTCCTTCTATTCCTTTTTTTCTAAGTGTTTTTATCAAGAAATCTCTTCTTTGTCAGTTTCTTGGCCTGAATATGCAGTGCAATTTTTAAGATTGCAGTTTTTGTGCAATTATTTCACCTCTGGGAGAGAGCATCCTTTCCTTTCTTCCTTCCCCAGGAATCTTGATCTGTTCTGTTTGTTTTTGTCCAGACTTTTCTCCCAAGCTTGTATTACTTCTTTAAATTCTCTCCCTTACTCGGTGTCCAATTTTCCTTTCACTTTCAGTTCTGGGACCCATCCTATCTTACAGCAGTAAAGTTGTTTAACCCTATTTTTTGTTTTCTATTTTTTTCTGTGAGGCTTTTCTGCCTTCACTTTCTTCCCCATTAGGGTATCCTGCCCCTGGGGAGCCAGATAAGGTCAATCCAGAAAGGTGAGTTACTTCAGAAAAGTCAGTTTTTCCTTTAGATGTCCAACAGACTGAAACTGGATTGAATGAGGTCACAACAGATCTTACCAGCCTTTCTATCATGGTCTCTCCCGCCACCCCTGCCCTCAGGGCCCTTCTGTATGCAGCACTCCATAGCAGCTTGTGTTCCGCCCGGGGTCTCTGCAGACTTAGGTCCCTCTGCCTGGGTATGTGTGGAGTTCTGTCTCACTGTTGTGAGTCTTCCATGTCAGTCTGCAGCAGGAAGGAGCCGGGCCCTTCTGCTTTTGTGACTTCCTAATGAGGCGGAGGAGAATGCGAACCGACCAGCATCCAGGACTGAATTCTCTTACCTGAGATTTTTCTGTTTCTTCCACTCAGCATTTCTGGAGTCTTTCTCCAGTCTCTACCATCCTCCAGAGTTCTAAGCAAGTGGAGTTTGTCCTTTATTCACTCAGTTTTTCAGGGGGTGGCTTATGGTGCCATGTTGGTGACATCACTCTGCAAGGAACTTTTTTTTTAATTCAGTTTTATTGAGATATATTCACATGCCATATAATCATCCATGATGTACAATCAGCTGTTCACAGTACCATATTGTAGTTGTGCATTCACCACCCAATCTATTTTTTTTTACGTATTTTATTTTATTTTATTTTATTTTTAATCATTTTATTGAGATATATTCACATACCACGCAGTCATACAAAACAAATCGTACTTTCGATTGTTTACGGTACCATTACATAGCTGTACATTCATCACCTAAATCAATCCCTGACACCTTCATTAGCACACACACAAAAATAACAAGAATAATAATTAGAGTGAAAAAGAGCAATTGAAGTAAAAAAGAACACTGGGTACCTTTGTCTGTTTGTTTCCTTCCCCTATTTTTCTACTCATCCATCCATAAACTAGACAAAGTGGAGTGTGGTCCTTATGGCTTTCCCAATCCCATTGTCACGCCTCATAAGCTACATTTTTATACATCTGTCTTCGAGATTCATGGGTTCTGGGTTGTAGTTTGATAGTTTCAGGTATCCACCACCAGCTACCCCAATTCTTTAGAACCTAAAAAGGGTTGTCTAAATTGTGCGTAAGAGTGCCCACCAGAGTGACCTCTCGGCTCCTTTTGGAATCTCTCTGCCACTGAAGCTTATTTCATTTCCTTTCACATCCCCCTTTTGGTCAAGAAGATGTTCTCCGTCCCACGATGCCGGGTCTACATCCTCCCTGGGAGTCATATTCCACGTTGCCAGGGAGATCT